>JAGFPH010002538.1:118856-129204 GCA_018207615.1 Philaenus spumarius | reverse complement strand
CCCGTATTGGGAGTATTTTCAATACACAATGCATTGCGTGCTTCGCACGCCAACCAACGTATTGGGAGAATTTTCAATACGCAACTTTGTGTTGAACCTTCATAGTTTTCTTATTTAATAGATCAGATCAAACTCACAAGAGAGTATGGCTGTAACCTACTGCATCCGTGTGTATTGTACGTTGTAGTTTAATCGTTTAATCAAGTAAATCTAAATATCAGTTTGCATGCAATGCACAATGATGTAAAATATGTTGCTGGATCCTCTGTTGTGTTGTTTATTTTATAATTTAATTTGCACTTTTTAACCCTAGTATTAATTTTTACTACTAAATTTCGAGATTTCGGTGGGCAATTGGAGCGTTCGTCTACCAACGTTCACATCGTTAAAATAGTATTCATTACAAATTGAATACGTATGGAAATTATACAGGCATTAGATACCGTGCACGCAAGCCGCACTAGATGAGCAGCCGCTATATAGTGAAACCTACCACTTATAATGTCGTTATAAATCCAACAAGTTTACCAATATGCATACAATACCAACTGTGAGAAAATAAAAAGGTTTAACGCAGGAAATAGCAACATTACACAAAGATAAATCCGAACAATTAAATCGCAAGATTTACACAGCGTATATTTACTTATTAAAACAAAACGTCTCACTTAAAGATCCAATTTCACGATCCTCACACAATGGCAAATCCAACGGGCGACGACCGTCTAATTTGAATTGCAGACTTCATTGTATTCAGATGCGCCTTTCAACGGCTGTGGGCTGACGCAATTAAAGCCAATCTCCACTCCTAATCACACCCCACTAATCATCACTTGGACACGTCCTATAAGAGCGCGCGCGCGTTATGGTGCTAACAGTTTAGCCGGCCATGAATGGTCATCATAGTTGTATTGTCACGCTTGGATTTACAGACTGTTAAGTTGTCACACATGCGTTGCACAGATCTGTACTTTTACTCCGTGGGTAGGTTACGCAATGATTTTATTAGCGAATTTCCATAGGACAGAACTTAGGCTTTGTCACACTTGGCTATTTTACCCGCTAGCAAAGTAGCGGGTATGACGTAGACAGTAGCAGCTACCAACAGTAGCGCGCTTGTTAAATTTCGCTAGCTTCAACATGTCCAACTTTTCGAGGTACTATCGCGCTAGTAAGTCATGCGATCAACTAGCAGCTAGCAAGTAGCAACCTATCGCCCAGTCTGACAGTGTTTCTCAGCTTACTAGCGGCAAGTTGCACCACTTGTTCTGTATTTACGTTGCTTTTTATAATAGCATTGTCCTTAAAACGAGTGATCCTAAGTGGCCTGGGGGGGGATGTGGTTACATTTTCGAACCCAATATATAGAAAATATTCGTGTCTTTGTGACAACTTATCCCGAGTATATGCAACAGGACTTTAAAAAATGCTTTTCAAGATCTAAATCAGGAATTGGAAGATACAGGTTTGCACTGAAGAAGTGCTCTTTTAAGCTACTGGATAGCCGCTACCGAAAAATGAGTGCGACTGGTTTTAGTAGCAGCTATTCCACTAGCAGCGGCTAAATACCGGCCATTAAGGGTCTACTGTAGCAGCGGCTATCTTGGATTTTTATCCCATAAGAGCAATGTTAAATTTCAAACCATTTATTTCGTTTATTTTTATTATAAAATTGTTTGCAAGGTCTTAATTTAAGCACAATTACAATACGCATCCGCTTTGCTTTTTAGATTTTTTTTTTTAAATGCTTTTGATTTGTTATGTAATTGACATTTTGTAAGTACGAAGTTTGATTTTTTCCCCAACACAGTAAACAATTTATAATGAAGAGTAATTTGCAAGCCGGATCCGAAATTTTGTAAAGAACATTCAGTTTTTTTTCAGCACTCAATTACAAAAGATGGATTTATAAAATGGTTTGAAATGAGGCAATGTCAAAGCGCTCAGGTGCAAGAAACTGCACTGTTTAGATACGGTTATAGAGAGAAGCGCTTGCGTTTCCCGTTGCTTTCTCGTTTACTGGAGCAGACCCTTAATTTGACACAGCCTTTATGGTAAGACCTAAGGTCGGGAGTTGTCAATGAGCACTGATAATGGTCCCAGAACCACTAATATTTTAAATCGGACGCACATGTGGTCCGTACCACATTTGCCTAAAATTGGCGTGTGAAGCAGGCAATGCTCTATGTATTGAAAATTCTCCCAGTTCTTGGGTTGGCGTGCGAAGCGCGCAATGCACTGTGGGTTGAAAATACTCCCAACAAGGGGGTTGGCGTGCGAAGCACGCAATGCATTGTGTATTGAAAATACTCCCAATACGGGGGTTGGCGTGCAATGCAATGTACGTCGGCCGCTTCTCATAGTGTTCAAGCTCACATGTGCGTCCTTAGCAGTGAACGTGTTAGGCCCAATACCCCGGTCTAGCCCCCCCCCCCCCGTAGAAAATATCAAATAGGCGCCCATGTCCCAAACCCTTTAAAAGCATTTTAAATATAAGTTTTAGAGACTCCGATGATATGAGTTACTTACCTTGGATCTTACTATCTAAACTAAACATTTCCAATACAAAATGTTTCAAACATTTTAATTATTTAATAACAGAATCAGGTGGGTATTCATAATACTTTATCGGGCACGCGATATCAAGATAGCATGTCTCTGTATTAAAACTGTAGTTAATTTGAATTCCTCGCTGAATGAGAGGTTAGATTAATATCTAGACCGATAAGTTCAGTGGGTGTGGTCAGTCTATTGAAAACATGCGGTGTTCATTACCAACTCGGTTTTTGCTCGCGACTAGTTTTTACGTGTCATTTGAAATGACAAATGTTGTCCAGCGCTGCGCTCCGTGATTGGTTATGAGTAAGCTTTGGCTTTTACAACGCAGGTAAATTGATTCGCTCGCACGACCATGTTAGGAAGTCTATGTGAAACTAGGGGCTCTGCCCCTGGACGTTTCGCTTCGCTCGCAGTTGGAAAATTCGCTATCTCGTTAAACTTTAGCTCGTTTGTGCATGGGTAACCGAGCATAAATCAGCTGTTTTATTTGGCAGCAGACTCAAACTCATTAAACATTATCTCCATTAGATTAACATGGGAAATTTGAAGGATTGTATACCGGAGCTCCTTCTCGGGTGAATAGCGGCTAAACGGATCATCGGATCTTAAATCTGATCTGACGGTAAATTGTTAGTTTGAAATTTAATTTTCTTCAACATTTGTATTTAACATTTTTTGCTATATCTTACCGTTTTCTTACAAAACGCGATCAAAGTGGAAATTTTTTAAAAATGTATCTTTTCTCGCCCTTAAAGTGCCTTCAAAACTCAAAAGTTTTAACTTCTGGAAATTTTTCTAAAGGTTTCTCGTCTAGAGCTTTAATTCAAGTATAAGGTCAAGGGGGGTACGGTTACGATAAATGCCTCATAGTTTATGACAGTGAATGAATCAGTGAACCTTCCTTTATATAAATAGAAAGACGTTGGGCGGAGCCTCCCTTCTCGGATGAATAGCGGCTAAAAGGATGATCGGATCTTAAATCTGATGGAAAATCGTTAGTTTGAAATTAAATTTTCCACAACTTTTGCATTCAACATTTTTTGCTATCTCTTAATGTTTTTTTACAAAACGCCCTCAAAGTGAAAAAATGAAAAAAAATTTAAAAATCTTTCCCGCCCTAAAGGTGCTTTCAAAATTAAAAATGTTAACTTTTGGCAATTTATCGAGAGCTTTAATTCAAGTATGAGGTCGATGGGGATACGATTACGGGAAGTGCTTCATAGTTAATGTCAATGAAGCAAGTTAACCCGTCTAGCTTTATACGGTATAAGTAGATTTAAAAAATTTATAATTAGGCCGCTTGGATTGGGTGGTCAATCTGACATCGTAGGATTGTTGGGTGTGTTTTAAGAAAGAACTTTGTTCCCGACATCCAGATTTTTCATTTCTTGCAAACAGGAATATGTACGTCCTATCTAAAACCTATATCTAGCGGGGAGGGAGGGTTATAGTGTTGTAAAAATAACAGCTGTGCCAGTTCAACCTACCAACTGCGTCAGGCAATCTACCTTCTAAATCTGTATAAGAGGCTTCGTCCTCATGGGCGCCCATACCTATAGGCAGAGGGGGTCCACAGCCTCCCCCCCTAGCTCCCAGTACGGGTGTTGGCGTGCGAATCACGCAATGCATTGTGTATTTAAAATACTCCCAGTACAGGGGTGGGCGTGCGAATCACGCAATGCATTGTGTATTGAAAATACTCCTAGGACAGGGGTTGGCGTGCGAAGCACGCAATGTATTGTGTATTGAAAATACTCCTAGTACAGGGGTAGGCGTGCGAATCACGCAATGCATTGTGTATTGAGAATACTCCCAGTACAGTAGAACGAAGCACGCAATGCCCTGTGGATTTAAAATACTCCCAATACACAGTTGGCTTGCGAAGCACGCAAAGCACTGTGTATTGAAATTACCCCCAATACGGGGGTTTTCGTGCGAAGCACGCAATGCATTGTGTATTGAAAACACCCCCAATACGGGGGTTTTTGTGCGAAGCACGCAGTGCATTGTGTATTGATAATACTCCCAGTACATGGGTTGGCGTGCGAATCACGCAATGCACTGTGCGTCGGCCGCTTCTCATAGTGTTCAGTGTCAAGCTCACATGTGCGTCCTTAGCAGTGAACGTGTTAAGCCCTACCCCAGTTGAGCCCCCCCCCCCCATTCCCTCCTAGAAAATATCATATGGGTGCCCATTTTCGTCCTGACTGACTCACATAGATTCAACGAAAATCGAAAACTATTTAAGATACAAATACGAAAATTTAAAGCTATAGTCTTTAACTTCAAAGATGCACACTAAACACGGATTTTGTACAATTTGTATTACAAATTCGGATAAAACAGCTGTTCTGCTCGAAAGCTTAGCAACACATGTTTGTTTACATTTATTACCAAAGCAACCGAGCTTGTTTAGGTTAGATTGACAAACTAAAATCAAACACAAAAAAAAATCAACGTACAATGCTCACTGTATTATAATTCAATTCAAACATATGTTGTTTCTCGGCATAAATTAGACAGCTGATTTGGATGAAAAATTTACATAATTTTAGGTTAGGCCTAAAAGAAACCAAAACACGTTTATTTGCAACCAATTTGGCAAATTTTTCACAACTAACAGTCTTTTCCATCAGGCAAAAGGCAACTAAAGGTTTACTGTGTACCTACTTTTACTCCGGGTATTTTTTTTTTTTATTTTACGTTTTGATCGATTCTGGGGAAACCGGAAGGACTACCTAATGTCGAGTGAAAACACAAAATGTGCAGAATAATCCCCTATGTTTATTATTTTAGATAAAACCACAAGAAAGTTCCATTCTAGTACGAGAAATCTCAAAAAATTGCTACTTCCGTTCAAAAACCGGGCTTTCGTTGACTAACGAACTCAACAAGCGACTTATAAAACCAACACGTATTTGGACCAAATCGGACGTAAAATGCGGCCGTTAGAGTGCGAACACATATATATATATATATATATATATATATACATTTTTATGACACCCTAAAATGTGTTCTGGTGACTATGATCGGTGCTCATTGGCCCATCTCGACATAAGGTCTCGTCATGCGAGTCACTGCAATAGCTTATATTTCTTATGGAAATTCGCTAATAAATATTAATTGTAATAACCATCAATCAGTATAAAAGTCAAGTGTAGTAATGGACGTCCGATGTTACAGTTTTCAATTGCGCATAATGAATATCAATTTATACTAATCTTGATGGAAGAGGGAACTTCCAGATATTTTATTAGAAACACAACGATGAACGATTTCCATTTTCCTGTAATATTTCTGGATTTTCTGTCTTTCAACTCGTCGCTCGTAGAGGCAGATTTACACCAGCAGTGAGTAAATTAGCGAATCATTTGATTATAACATTGTTTTTGCTGATAACGTACTAGTAACTGTTTGTGCTCCGTAGACGAAAGAGCAGGAGCTGACAAGAGTAAACGTGAGGTCCGACAATCTGTCGGCAGTCATAAGAAGCGAATCTGTGACAAGACATAATCCCAAACCTGTTTGTGTCCTCGATTAACTTGGCCACACACTGGGGCAATTTGGTTCTGTTAATATTTTGTTTTTGCAGCGAGCGAGTGTATTTATGTTATGTACTTTCCGCACGGCAAGATTGTCTGGCACGCGGTCGAAATTCGATAACCTATAACTCACAGATTGGCTAAACGCTACACCGTATCGGAGGCATTTTATCGCGTCATCTTTGAGTTCAAATTTTGTAACGAGACTAACTTTATAGTTGAGATTTGAGGTCTATCAGCTCCTATAAAAGCGAGTGTACGTATGTACGTGAGTAATCTATACATATAAGTAAAATTGAAGTGTGTGGTTAAAAAATATAAGTTTTTTTCTGTGCTCATATGGTTATTCACACGTGGTAGAACACATATTTATAAATTGTTTGTTTGTCTGTCTGTATGCCCAGGCTAATTTCCGGAATGGCTGAACCGATTTTGACGAAACATTCATTAACATGTTGAGGACTTTTTAGAGAATATGTTAGGCTACTTTTTGTTCCAAAAATATAAAAAATTTAAGTAAAAAATAGCGATTTTGTAGACAAATGTTGGGGATAATGCTTGTCTATTTCGATCTATGGCTTATATCATGTACCACAGCTACCCCCACCACCCAACTTAGATCCAAGTGCCCCTGTATCAACCATTATTTCCGTAAAAATTCCTGTTAAAAATTTGAAAAATTATTGTAAAAATTATGCACAAAATTAGGGATTTGGTGGTTTGCATCACCATATGTCAACGCAGAGGTGTGCGAGCGAACCGAGCAGGGGCCGAGACCCTAGTAATATAAAATAACAGCTGATTTCACCCATAATCTGTAATTCTTAAACAAAACCTAGCAGACAAAATAAGAAATAGTTGTGCAAGTAAATTTTTCTTGAGATCTCTTGTATTTTTTTCTAAAGTGGGCAGTTTTTGGAATATTTCATAGAGCGTTCTGATTTTTCGTACGGTATAAACGGTTACCCAACAATTATGTAAACTTCATGCCAAGTTTGAACTCAATCGGTCAAACATTTCTCTAGATATGAATTATTTTGTAAAAAAAAATGGCTGATAACTCGAAAACAAAGCATTCGCGGACCTATGTTTATATGATCGTTTTTTTATTAATTTTGCTCGTGGAATTAAGTGATTGGAAGCTTATACGAATGACCCTGAATATAAATTAACAAATATACCGTTTTCACTTATCACACATAACGACTGAAAGGTTTTTAACTCTAACATTTAAGCGGTCAACTGTTTTGTTTCAGATAATTATTTTTAATTTATTCAGAAAGATGGAAATCTATTTAAGGGTCTGCTGTAGTGGCGGCCATCTTGGATTTTTATTCCGTAAGAGCAATGTTAAATTTCAAACCATTAATTTAGTTTATTTATTGCCGTAAAATTGTTTGCAAGGTCTCATTTCAACCACATTCACAATACACATCCGTTTTCCGTTTCACATTTTTTTTTTCATTTGTCACGTAATTGACATATTTGAAGCATCAAATTTGAACTTTTTTCTTTACACAATAAAAAATGTGTAATTAAAAGTAAAACGCAAGCCGGATCCGCAAATTTATAAAGAGTAGCCTATTCAGTTTTTTTTTTTTTTGCAACACTCAATTACAAATAAAAGAGGATTTATAAAATAGTTTGCAATGGGGTAGTTGTCAAAGCCCTCAGCTGTAAGACATTGCACTGTTTAGATACGGCTATAGAGTGAAGCGCTTGCGTTTCCGGTTGCTTTCTCGTTTACTGGAGCACACACTTAACGAGAAGTGTTGCTATAGTGTCGGCCATTTTGGATTTTTATCCCGTAAGAGCAATGTCAAATTTAAAACCATTTATGTCGTTTATTTTGTATCATAAAAGTGTTTGCAAGGTCTCATTTTAACCACAGTCACAATACGCATCCGTTTTGCATTTCACATTTTTTTTTTGAAATCCGTTTCGTTTGTTACGTAATTGTCATCTTTAAGTACCAAGTATGAACTTTTGTCTTTACACAATAAAAAATGTATAATTAAACGTGAAACGCAAGCCGGATCAGCAATTTTATAAAGGATATTCAGTTTTTTTTGCAGCACTCAATTACAAAAGATGGATTTATAAAATGGTTTTAAATAGCGACAGGGAAGACAGGGAAAACCTGGAAAATTCAGGGAATTTTACTTCCCTGGAAAGTCAGGGAATTTTTGTTAAGATCAGGGCAAAATAAAATTTCTAACGAAAATAGTTAAAAATACAATTTAAAATCATAGATTAATACAATTTTTAACTGAGAAAATAAACATTAAAGATAAGATGAACTTCTAAATTAATGATTAAGAAAACTTCATATTCTGATGCGTAAAAACAATTATCGGCAAGTTACGGAGTGATTGTGGCAGCTTGATCCAATGAACTTGCCATGATATGACCTTGAAACCTTTCTCTAACGTTTTTCTAAAAATGTTAGTTTTATTATTGAATGTTTTCGAATTTGGGTATTTTCGTATTAATTTATTAATCTGTACCGGTAGCTGAATTACAAAGACCAGTTACTTATTTCTTTTGTTATAATATAATAAAATATAATTTGAGTAATTCATTGTGTAATTTAATATTTATAGTCATAAATGTGTAATTTGCAACTGCTGGTGGTTGGTACAGTAACATAGAAAGTATTAAATATTTAACTGTTATAATATTACCGTGTTTAATTAAATATTCAATTAATTCCCCGAAAATTGATTTGCTCACCAATATAATTTGATTGATTTACTAAAATAAAATTAGCATTGTTTTGTTTGTGCTTTTTCTAAGATTGGTCAGGGAAAAAGTTATTTAGTCAGGGAAATGTCAGGGAAAAGTCAGGGAATTTCAAAAGGTCATATCACTAGCCACCCTGAATGAGGCAATTTCCAAGAGTTCAGCTGCAAGAAATTGCACTGTTTATATACGGCTATAGAGTGAAGCGCTGGCGTCGCCGGTTGCTTTCGCGTTTACTGGAGCATAGGTAAATACTTGCACTAACAAATGGCATAGGTATTTGACGATCTTCAGTATATTACACAGTAACAAGACATGCGCAGTAACTTTATTGAAATATCGCCTTCTTTGGTACAAAAGCATTGTCGTAGGTAGAACACAATCTCAGCGGCTTGTATTTTACATTCTGTACATATCGATCCATACTTTCAACGATAGATTACCATCGAATAGCGCCGTGTACGGGTAAGCCCCCCACGCCGGACCGAAACAAAAGGCGAATCGGCCCACCAGTAATTGCAGCTCCTCGCAGGCTTGTTTCGCTCGCACGATGACTTTTTCCACGGCGATTATTATAATAACAACTGTTTTGAAATTGGGTCATACGCGCCGGTGTGGGTATGCGGAGTCCCACGCGAGTAAAATATCCCCATTTTTAATTCCGAAGCCAGTCAAATAATCCCTTCTACGTAAAGAGAAAGTCGAATTTAAAATGCCGTCTCGACGGATCGACAGAAGCGATTTCCAAATGTGTTCTTTTGCGACCATTAACTTCCATAAACGTTGCGATTAATCCGTTGCGTCGTGTGCGGCGCGAGGCTGTTTGTCTTTTCATTAGCCTTGTTTTTTGCATACGGTGTTGCGCGTTTGTTGACAATAAATCCGCCGTTGCGAGATAAGGCGATAATGAACTGATTTGACTTTTTGGGAAATGGTTGTAGAAAGATCAAGCCTGTATACCTCCTAACCAACTCCTAACAGAACTCTTTAAACAATCTTTGAGGTTATCAGAGAATTTCCATATTAAAGATGAGTGACTTTTTTTGAGACCCAAGGTCGGGAGTAGTCAATAAGCACCGATTATGGTCCCCAGAATAAGTTTTGGCTGTCATTATAAATTACTAGCTGACCCGTACGGCGTTGCCCGTGGTGGTTGGTATTTTCAGTCTCTTTAACGTAATTGTATTCTTTTTAAGTGTTCAGTCAGTGAGTGGTATTTGGCTTTTATATACCGGGTGAGTTTTAAATGTCCCCCCCTAATTTTTCCGCATTTCTTAAGATATCGACTCCCAACCACCGCCGAACATCATTGATTAGATTATACTTTCTTTTGATGAGGTTCACATTTTTGGCCGCCATCTTGGATCCGCCATATTGGAATGAACTTTTATTTTTTAAATGTAAAGGTAAGGTTGTGACCCATCATTTCAAACTATTTTTTTCCGTAGAACACGATGCCGCAATCGGTTTTTAATTATCTGCTTTCGTTCTCGAGATATTAA
>JAGFPH010002538.1:77692-98856 GCA_018207615.1 Philaenus spumarius | reverse complement strand
GTTTATACTCCTTGAACTTGTTTGAATATATATATTTAACTTGTAAAAAAACTTTCAGGTTGATATTTTGAAAATTTTCTAAACTGGAGCTGTTTAAAATGAATTGGTGGGTCCGGTACTCCTAAAATCGAGAAACCCATTAATAAGTCAAGTGGCTCTAGATCGGGTAATTTTCAAGATAACAAGCTGAGACTCAGCATAAATGTTTAAAATATATATTTTAACTCCTATGTCAAGTTTCAATTCGATATATGAAAATTTGGCCAATTTAGAATGAGCCAACGCTTCATATATGAATAAGATGTCCCCTTTTAGTGATTTCCCCGGCTGCAAAATACATACCTGCATTATCGAATTTTTTCCAGTCAAATCATTGCTCGGACGAAATAAATACATATGACCTTTTTTGTTGAAAAATACCTCCCCTACACGGTGGTATTTTTTATTTTCCTCTATCTTCATCCCAGCTCGAAATATTAAGGATAATCGAAAAAAAAATGATAATCGATTTTTTTTCGGCTTTGGGAAATCGATAGACTGGTAAACTTTTTTTTATGTTAATCTACATACTTTAATGTACTTATAAAAAAAAATCAGCCGTATTGCAAATTACTGGTACTTTTGGTCTAAATTGACCTTTACCGACTGGCCTAATAGGTCTTTTCATCTCCATTAAACTTGACATTTGACCATTTGATTCGACGGACAGACTCGCACGAGCCTCCACAACACCTCAATTAAAATAAACTATTTTAACCAAACTGGCAAATTTATTAAATCAACTCCTTAAATAAAGTCATATTGTCTATGCCTATTAAATTCCACTATAGTTTCTAAGGAATTTCCATAGGAAAGATGAGCTATTGCAGTCGCTCTTACGGTGAGACCTAAGGTCCGGGAGTGGTCAATGAGCATCGATCATGGTCCTCAGAACACGTTTTGGGTGTAATTAAAAATGTTACGTAAATAAAATATTGAGTAAAAATGTATTAGAGCTCTTACCGTATCATTTTCTTAAATAATCTTACATAAAACTTGTTATTTATTGTATCGCTGGTTCATTAAATGTCGTACATTTACTCTGTACCGGTCACATAATATACGTTGCAGTAATTATTATAAGTAAAGTACTAGAAATAATTGCAGAGATTTGTATTCAAAGTATAACATATATATATTTCCTCAGACCACCGCAAACAAAATAACTGGTTCCATCATACCGCAAAGGAACCTAAGTGCAGAACTCCGTTCGAGAAGCAATTTATGTTAGTTTTATCCACTTGTTTCTTTAATAACTTAACCGTTTTATATAGCTATTCCGTTTTCTGCATTAACCGTAAATGTGGAGACGTATTCTTTATAGTTTTACCGCGTTTCGAAATCTGTGCAGTTAAAAACAAAAGTTACCCGCTTACGGTATAAGATAAATATCCGCTGATAACGTCTCTATTCCAGGATGAACGTGTTACGTACCAGAAACTTTTAAAGACCAAAACAAATCGATTTGATCGCATTATCTACGACAAACCGGTTCAGAAGTTATCGGTTAACAAAATTGAAACGAATGACTATGCACGACTTCTAAAAGGTCGAATATTTCAAATGTACTCGGAGACCACATTTTAAGATTTGAGATCATTGACTTATTATTATTAGCGAATTTCCATAGGAAAAATGAGCTATTCCAGTGGCCCTTGTGGTAAGACCCAAGGTCGGGAGTAGCAAATGAGCACCGATCATGGTCCCCAGAACACGTTTTGGGATGTCATTAAAAAATCATATATATATATATATATATAACTAGCGGCCGCATTTTAAGTCCGATTTGGTTCAAATTTGGTACACATGTTGGTTGTCTACGTCGCTCGGACGAGTTCGTTAGCCAAAAAAAATCCAACAATCGAAAGCTCGTTTTTTGACCGGAATTAACTATTTTTTTGGATTTTTCCTTTGAGAATGAATTTGTTTTTGAGTTTTTTCTACAAATATAAATGTAGGATGTTATTCTGCACATTTTGTTTTTTTACGCGACCCTTATAGCTCGCTTGGTTCCCCCAAAATCGATCAAAACGTAAAATACCATAGAAATGCCCGGTTCAAAGCCATGTGGTGGATTCTACCGTGGGGTTGGTGTGCGAAGCACGCAATGTTTTGTGTGTTGAAGATACTCCCAATACGGGGGTTGGTGTGCGAAGCACGCAATGTTTTGTGTGTTGAAGATACTCCCAATATTCGGAACGGCGTGCGAAGCACGCAATGCATTGTGTATTGAAGATACTCCCAATACAGGGTTGGCGTGCGAAAACCAAAGCGACCAAATCGGACTAAAATATGGTCGTAAATACATAGTATATATACACAAGTAAGCGCGTGAAGAGGTAATTGACGATACATACTATATAATAATACGTTGTAACAACTTGTTATAATTATTATAATTTTAATATATTATAATAATATTATATTATAATAAGTATGCGAAAAATAGTAACCATTATAATGTAAGCATTATTTATTTACTGACTAATGATTTTGAGTGAGGTATTAGTGTATGTACTCTACATAGAATTCTAAGAATAATTAAATATGTAAGGGATAATTATAATAATTCCGCCGGTTCAAACCATATACTTTAAAAATAACAGCAGATATTTATTTAACAAAAAAGAATATATCACGGATATGAGCAAACCGGTAGCTTTTGGAACCTCCTGTGAAATTCAAACAGCATCCGAAATATTTTTTATGAATTTCAGGTGTTCAAAGATGGTTATTTGTTGTGGGAGAGTTTTGGCGAACCAATTGAGGGAGTAGGGAGGCTAAGGTTTACTGGGGAACTGATGAGAGGCCACTTTGATGTTCTCATTCCTCTCACACCTTCTTTACCTGACGACTCAATGGATATTAGTGTGGAGGAAATGCAGTCAGCTTCCGAATCCCAGGTTTCAGACGATGGTCTCCAAATTGCTCAATTTCCAACCCTGTCAGAACAGTGTGTGCATCATCATCTGATGCAGTTCGGTCGCATCCAGATCAAATTCCAAAACACGAGAATAAAAAGACGAAAGCGTTTTTCTAATACAAATCGCGTAAAAGCACATAGGCAAGCGTTAAAAAAACCACAGTCTCAAAATACACACAGAATCAGCTAAAATACTTTAAGATGTAACATTTGCTGTAGGTAACCATATTATTGCAATAGCGAACATTGTCCTGTCAGCTAATAGTATATATAGACAAGTAAGCGCGTGGAGAGGGAATGACGATACATAATATATTATAATACGTTATTATAATATTATAATATTTATCCCTTACATATTGAATTATTCTTAGAATTCTATGTAGAGTGCATACACTAATACCTCACACAAAATCATTAGTCACTAAATAAATACTGCTTGCATTATAAATATCACTATTTTTCTCATACTTATTAGAGTTATAATATTATTACATAATAATATTATAATTATAATAATATTACGTTATTATAATATTATAATTATGCAATTTCAAAATATGATATAATATTTTTTGACAATATATTGACTTGAATTTAATTCAAATAAAGTGTAATTTGTTGACCTTTAATATTAAAACTGATAAAAATATAAATCGGTCACATAAGTTATCATTTCCAACGTGTGGTCTTAAGCACACCCAATGTTTTTTTAAAAATATATATACAACCAAAAATATCTCGTTCTAATACGAAAAATCACAGAAAATTTTAACTTCCTTTCAAAAACTGAGCATCTGGTTGTTGGATTTTTCTACTTAACTCGTCCGATGTATGTACCAAATGCGTATGTATTAATAAACATTGTTTTACTGACACCCCAAAACGTGTTCCGGGGACCATAATCAGTGTTCATTTACCACTTAGGGCTTACCTTATAGGTCAACTTTCATATGGAAATTCGCTAATAAATTCAAAACGTAATTAAGCTATCAGCTGGTGTAAGAGGTGACGTTACAGATAACATCTAAAGAGTAGGAATTTGCCGGATTCCAGAGATAACACGCGTGTACCCAAGCTGTGTACCGCAGTATGTAATGCAATTAAGTATATACAATGTGAATTCCATTCCCTGCTGAGACAAGCAGGTGATCTAAAGTTGCATGTCACGGGTTCTCCATTAACGGCACCGGATGCAGTATACTCTCGTCGCAACGGTTATGATCCACTGATTACCTAAGCCCGCGGAGCCGATAATTTGTAACCGTCGCAATGAGCTTAGTTCCGAACCGCTTTGCGTAAACAATCCCATATTTGGTCAAAACCCGGGTCGCGTAACGAGTTTAATAGCTATGGTAGAAGATCGGGTTTATGTCGTTATTATACGGTTTAAATTGGCTAGGTTACGTTGGAACTGGTCAAGCTATTTTGACGGTCAGTTTTATCGCGGTTTTTTCGTTTTATTTCTTAATTTCTACGAACCCGCTTTTTGTAGTGTAGCCGAAACGGTCGGATTTAAAAGATATAAAATTTTAAATTCCATCGTTTTGTTTTTTATATCGTAACTTTCTGTCGTGCTTATAAGGAGAACATTTTTTGAAATTATGCGATTCGGCTAACCTGTATAACGGACAGAGCTGGGTGAATAACAGAAACGAGTTTACGCGACTATTCGTTAATTTATTTAACCTAATTTTATCTTTGTCCTTTAAGGGGGTATTACACGCAGCTCCCACCGATCAGTAGTTTTAAACAGCGCCCTAACTACCGCCGGGGCAGTGCCTATCCTATAGCTCAACTTGAATTTATATGGGGGAAATGTAAAAAAGTATATTTTGGACGTCATTTGCTGAGAAATCTATCCAAAACGACTTAATTGTTATAACATATGAATTTTTAATGCCTTAATAATCCATTTACTTAAGGATCGGCTCTAGCCGTCGGCCATGTTGGCTGACACTAAAATGTTAAATTATGTTAAACCAATGTTAAATTAAAATCCAAATTTTCCTTTATTTTTGATCGGATAGTTATGAACGATATGTCATTTTATAGCTATGGCTAATATGCATGCAAATGGCTTTTCCAAAACTAAGAAAAACATTTCGTTTAATATTTATTAACAATTTAAAACATTGATGTTTAATGTTTTTTTATGTTGTCACTATTAAACTACCAAGCCATTCGCATGAAGAATTTCGTCCCCCAGAGTTTG
This sequence comes from Philaenus spumarius, assembly GCA_018207615.1. Classification (NCBI taxonomy): domain Eukaryota; kingdom Metazoa; phylum Arthropoda; class Insecta; order Hemiptera; family Aphrophoridae; genus Philaenus; species Philaenus spumarius. The sequence continues at coordinate 93,679 of JAGFPH010002538.1, read as the reverse complement.
GTTTTTTTTTTTTTTTAAACGCTATTTGAACAATTATTGCGGGTTTTAAATGGATTTAGGCTGAGCAATGTCCGTGTAACCTACCGCCGCTGTAGGATGATTTTAAGTATTTTTTTACGTTGTAACTATTAATTATATCGAAAAATTACCAAACCATTCAGATGAAGAATTTTGTCCCCAAGAGTTTGGTATTTTTAAAAAAAACGCTATTTGTACAATTGTGGGTTTTAAATGGATTTAGGATGAGCAATGTCCGCGTAACCTACCGCCGCACAGTGGAGTATTAGACCTTAAAACCTGGCCAAAAATATATATCTTTTTGTACCTTTAATTTATGTGGTAAAATAAGTTTATTTATGATTTTTAATATATTTTATGACATTTTTAAGCCCAAACAGAGTTCTACAGCCAAAGAGACTTACAAATTATAATTAAAAATATTATTTTCATTTAACTCCAATTTCCTTTATAAAAACAAGTTCAGGGTCGATTCTTAATAGTGTGGTCTAAAAGTGCTTGAAGTTTAATTTCAGCACTTGTTTCTGAAATATGTATCATATCTTCTCTAGGGTAACACTCTTTCTTATCTTTTTTAACTAGAGAGTATCATGGGTAGATGTCCTTGTTTGCTGACTGGATTACTATTTCCTACTGCCTTGTGGTTAAGTCAGCTTCAAAAAAAAGAGCCGGGACTTCAGAAGGAGTATGCTTTTTTACTGTATTTTTTTCCGGTGAAGTAATTGTATCCTTATTTTTTTTAGCTTTTTTGGAGTCACAGTAATTTTTCTGATTAAATCAGCTGCGTCAGGATTTCCTGCAGCTCGCAGACTCATCGAAGCTGCATACGTCAGTGTGGAAACATTGTGCTTTGTTCTTCTGTTTTTCTCCTTTTTTCATTGAAGTCCAATGGTGGGCAGCACGGGGCATTTCTAAAACTTTCGAAAATCTTTTGAAGCTTGACAGTTCCTTCAAGCAAAATTTCATTTTTTTAAAGAAACCTGTCTTCTTTATGGTTGAAAGCAGCCCATTTCTTCTTAAAGTCAGATTTAAAATAAGTTAAAGTTCATCTAAGATTTCCTATTTCACCATCTGGACATTGAAGAATTTCCTCTACTCTGTTTTCCATGTAATTTAGCTTATCGTCCAAAAGTAAATCCGGACTTTCCTTAACAAGCTCAAACAATTTTAAGCGAATAAATTGTCGCTCCATTTTCCAGTCTGAAAATAAAGGCTGAATTTAGATTTGATGAATGATAGCTTAAGTTTTTTTATAACTTAAGAATTAAATAATAAATGATCTAGTTTCGAATTGAAAATTTTGAACTCGCTTCTAAAATCGTCAAACCTTTAAATTAGTTTCATTAAACACTAAATTTTGGTGTAAATCAGTTAAAAAAAGGTTCAACAACATAAAGTTACTTAAACTTTTGTCATTTTTTACTTAAAACCCCATTAAAAAGAAGATTTTTTTAAATTATTTATAAAAAAATAGCAACTACATGCGGAAGATTTTATTGCAGGAATTAGTTAAGTGTTAAATGAAGAATAATATGGTATCAACGAGTTGTCCCGGGCAGCCCCTAACATGATTAAAACCTTAGCTTAAATAAAATAACATAATATTTTACTTCTTGGCTAAATACATGAAACCGTCAGAAAATTTCAATTAAGTACTGTTATTTAATTTTAAATAAACTATAAAAACATTAGCTACTTACCTCGCAAATCACTGAAAAATTATCACTGGTCAATCAAACCATAAAAAACTATATAACAATTTATATTGAACATAGAAAGTGATCAAGAAACTCAACCGTGGCGCGTCGTCAAAGACTTGTGGTTCAACTGACGTTTAAGATACGGCAGTGTGGCTTATCGTCCCGATATTCCGCCTAGTAAATAGGCTAGATGTTTATCAATTAGGAAATACCAATATTGATAGTATTTATTGACTTTTGGTATTTCAGTTTTGGCCATCATTTAAGGGTAAATACTCCACTGTGCGCCGCTACACTGGAGTCGCAGGTTGCTTTCTGTTTTACTAGAGCCGACCCTTAATACAAAGTTCTTTGAAGCCATGGGGCCCCTAGACCCTTTTAGAACAATTCAGTATTTCACAGCGAAACCTAATGAAGAGACTTCAAATACGTGTGTGCGTTGGAGTATAGAGCTCGGTTTTGCCCAAAAAAGAATCGCTAAAACAATTCTTTGATGAACCGAGCGAGGATGAAAGGCTGCAAGAGCCAAAAACTTGCTCCAAAGTGACTGTCTTTTACCCCATGATAGACACGTTATGTGGGAAATTAGACGCACGATTTCAAGGAATGAAGTCAGTTTTTGAACGCGAACAAAATTGTCAGGAAAAGTTAGAAAAAAGGGAATTTTAATGAATGAACAAGATTCCAGTTTTGAATAGTAGTGTAACTTATTGTGTTTTGCTTGTAACAATACATTTGCTTTCGTTTTGAACTTGTGTGATAATTTCAAATCATGTCCCACACTCACTTGTATTATTTTCTTTACAATAATTATCAAAACAAACTTTAAACCTTTCTTTCCTTTCGTTTTAAACTTGTGTGATATTTTCAAATCATGTCCCACAATCACTTGTATTATTTTCTTTACAATAATTATCAAAACAAACTTTAAAACTTTCTTTCCTTTCGTTTTGAACTTGTGTGATATTTTCAAATCATGTCCCACAGCCACTTGTATTATTTTCTTTACAATAATTATCAAAACAAACTTTAAACCTTTTTTTCCTTTCGTTTTGAACTTGTGTGATATTTTCAAATCATGTCCCACAATCACTTTTATTATTTTCTTTACAATAATTATCAAAACAAACTTTAAATCTTTCTCTCCTTTAGATATTTTAATATCAAAAGTTTAAACTAATTTAAGTTACTTGAAACTAATTATGGAAAAATTTTTATGTAAAGTTATGAGTGTAGTTATGTAATAGCCTGAATGACACAGGTTGCAGAGATAGGTCGAGATAGAGGGTAAATAATGTTGCAAATCGTTCATTGTTTCAATATAATATTTTCAATTCAGTATCATGTGCAAAATAAAATACATAGGTACTACAAATGTGGTAAATTTGACCTCTAGAATTAATGAAAACACGTTTTGGGGGTTAATTTTCCAACATTTTCCACCAGATCCCCTGTAGGGGCCCCAAAATTATCTTGCCCCAGAGGCCCCAAGTTTATACTTACGCCTTTGTACAGGAGATTAGTATTACTAAATCATTGAAAGAATTTATATATTATTTGTTAGTTACGATACAAATAGAACTTTCTTAACTTTTATTAGTTCGTAAGGTTTGCTAGCATGTAGAAAAGTGTCCATTTAGTTCCATATCTTACATTTTAATTATAATATATCAACAATCTTTAACCTGACTCCAGATGATGTATATTTAAAGAGAAATTACCTGTGATTAATAAAATAGTAAATATTTCAACTCACCGATAATAAATCCAAAAGTAATTGGTGCTGGGATAAATGCGAACATGCTCATTAGCGTGCCACCAAACCCCATAGCAACGGCTTTATCTTTCTCATCAACACATCTGAAAACAAAAGGAAATTAATATGTAATACATATTGTGCATTCATTTTTCTGTCCAACTATGGTATTTCTTGATTGCCTACTTCACCAATAATGGTGGTTTATGTGCATTCATTTTTCTGTCCAACTATGATATTTCTTGATTGCCTACTTCACCAATAATGGTGGTTTATACAATATAAAGTCTATTTTTCAACAGAATTTACTTATTCTTTATCTTAACTATTTTTTAGCGAATTTCCATAAAATAGATGAGCTATTGCAGTGACCCTTATGGTGAGACCTAAGGCCAGGTGAGACCTAAATGAGCACCGATCTTGGTCCCCAGAACACGTTTTGTTATGTCATTGTAAATTTTATATATATATGTATGTATGTGTTTGCACTCTAACGGCCGCATTTTAAGTCCGATTTGGTCCAAATTTGGTACACAAATTGGTTGTGGAAGTTGCTAGAATGAGTTCGTTGTTTCAATATAATATTTTCAATTCAGTACTACAAATGTGGTAGATTTTACTTCTAGAATCCATTAAAACACGTTTTTGGAGGTTAATTTTCCAACAGTTTCCCCCAGGCCCCCGTGGAGGCCCCAAAATTATCTTGCCCCAGGGCCCCCGAGTTTGTAGTTACGCCTCTGCTTTTAGTATATTGTTAAGGACACTTTCCCCTATAACTGTGCCACAAATTTCTTCTATATGGATTATTTACGCTATTTGGCCTTTTTTTACGCTGGGCTAAACTAGCTCAGTAAAACAGTTGCGAAAAAACCCCTCTCGTGGACAAATGCGTTTTTTTGGGGTGCTGAATCCGAATTTGAAGTTGCAAATTTTCCTGGAACGTTCCGCGCAAAAAAAACGGAATTTTCGTACGTTTTCAGTTCTTTGCAATGCATTGTGTATTGAAAATTCTTCCAATACGGGGGATGGCGTGCGAAGCACGCAATGCTATTTGTATTGAAAATTTTCTCAATACGGGGGTTGGCGTGCGAAGCACGCAATGCATTATGTATTGAAAATTGTCCCAATTTTTGGTGAACTGTTAAAAGGGTTTAAATTGAAATCCCCGGTCCTTTTGACCTGATCCCCCCCCTCCCCCGAAAGGTTTTCCTGGCTACGGCTTTGATTCACACATGCTTCTCATTGAACGTTGTGAACTACTACAAAAGCCAGTGTACGTCCGTACATGCGTGAGTAACACTATAATGTAACAGCACATTTTACCCGTCATCTGTGATGCTTAAACAAAACCTAGCGTCGATTATACTTTGGTGGTACGTTTACAACTTCAATCAATAATATAATGTCTTGCGGAGTTAATTTTATTAAAATACTTTTAGAACTACTGTAAACTATTCTATACATTATAAGATTTGTTAAGAGGTTATAAAATTCAAGTGAATACAATCTTTATTGGGTCTGTTTTAGAAGAGGACCGCCACTTTTTTAAACAATTTTATATAGAGTCAAGGTGACAAAAACTAACGAAACTGTTGAGCTAACTAGTATATGTAATGAAGTAAAATAACAGATATCTTAATTGTAATTTTATAAATATATATAAGTTAGTAACATCAATTAAGTTATTTTATATAACAGAAATGCAATCATTAAAAAGAATAGCCTGAAGTTCTCATTATTTTCTTTAGTCACAGTATGTCACCTGCATTCAACATTAGTGGCTGTCCTCGTCTAAAAAATACCAACTTTATTATAATTATCATCAATATATTTATACAAATTTAAAGACGAGATACACATTCGTATAACTTCGAAAATATTAAATTTTTTTTGGCTGACGCACTTGTCCGAGCGTCGTAGACAACAGACGCGTGTACCAAATTTGGACCAAATCGGACTTAAAATGCGGCCGTTAGAGTGAGAACATATATATATATGCAATTTTTAATAACACCCTAAAACATGTTCTGGGGATCATGATCGGTGCCCATTTAATACTCTCGACCTTTTGTGTCACTATAAGGGTCGCTGCAATAGCTGATCTTTCGTATGGAAATTCGCTAATAACTTTTATTATTAAAGAGTTAAATTTTGTTGTTTCCTAAATTTTTTTTTTGTAAAGATTGCGGTTTTAGAAATATTTGACATTACAAATTTTAAATTAAAATATCAACTCCAACGGGCAACATATAATATAACAGCTGATTTCACTCACCATCTGTAATACTTAAACAAAACCTAGCGTAGATTGTAATTTTTGGGGTTATGTTTTACAACTTCAATCATTATACTGTAATTTCTTGCGAAGTTGAATTTTTTAAATACAGTTATCGAATTAATATTCTATAATATGTTATAAGATTTGCTTTTGTGTTATAATTGAATATAAATACAACCTTTTATCATCAATATATTCGTTTATACAAATTTAAAGAAGAAATAATACCCATTCGTTTAGCTTCGGAAACATTCGGTGCATCTTCGTATAACATTTAGGATTATTAATTTCTTCATTATAATATTAATAACATATACATCATTTGATATATCAATAGGAAATAAAAAATCAATTGAAAGATAATATTTTTATGTTTACTTTGATATATAATAATGAGTGTAAACACAAAATGTTAACAAATAGGCCTACAGTTTTATATTTTGTTTAAGTGTACACATTTACCAGTTAAAAATCCATTATCATAGTTTTGTACGCCTAGATAAAGTTTGTGGTTATTTAAATAGTATTTTTTTTAAATGATGTATTTCTGATGTGATTTTGTTCACGTGGGCTTACCAGTCGTTGCAATAGCAGTACGTTTTATTATTTTTGATGGATACACTTGTTGTTGGCGTCGCAGAGGGAGCTACGGTGCGCGCAGTAGAACGGATGTATAAACATTGGTGCGCGGCGGAGTGATTCCTTAGTACCGTACTGTGAGCCGGTAGAGGACTATGTTCATGTTGTGATGGTGACTTGTGTCTTGTGACAGTGTGCGACAACAAACCTTGTAACCACATTAGGCTGTTATTTACTTGTGAGATGTGATGTGTTTTAAGTTTATTGATTCAAGGTTAATAGAAAGTAAAGCATAGGTGTAAACATACAGTGAATTAACTAGACGTAGGCAACATTAAATGGTTGAATACTAATGACACCGCTACAGATAAAATACGGCATAAAAAGTGTTTTAAGTTTATAAAAGAGAGCTATTCACGTTAAAAAATTAAAGCTTAGGTTAGAGTAAATTAACGAAACTTAGGTTAGAGCCTAAAGTAAAATCAAAATAAATAGTTAAGTACTCATGACATCACCACAAATAAAATAAAGCATTGTTTAGAAAATTAAGAAGTATTTTAAGTTTATAAAATAGAGCTTAGGTTGAAGTAAAATCAAAATAAATAATTGAATACTCATGATATCAATACAAATAAAATATTTTAGGGCCTATTGTTAAAAAAAATAATAATAAATGCTATTATTTGTTTTTGTAGGCCTATGTTTACTGTAACATTATGAAGGCATATTTCGTGGTCGTTCATATTGACAAACAACTAGAGAAGTCGAATATATTTGTGTTTTGTTTTCGATTTAACTTTTGTTGAGATAATTTAAATTTCACTCTTATACTAGGAACAAATTGAAATTCATTATTCTTTACAAAAAAATTAAACAATAAAAGCTATTACGTCTTTATGTAGGCCTATATTTACTGCATTATGATGGCATATTTCGTGGTCGTTCATATTGACAAACAACTAAAGAAGTAGAATATTTGTGTTTTGTTTTCGATTTATTTTTTGTTGAAATCATTTAAATTTCACTCTTACACTAGGAACAAAATAAAATAGGGTATTGTTTAAACAAAAATTAAATAATGAATGTTATTATTTCTTTATGTAGGCCTATACATACTACATTATGCAGGCATATTTCGTTCGTTCATATTGACAAACAACTAGAAAAGTAGAATATTTTTGTTTTGTTTTCGATTTATTTTTTGTTGAGATCATTTAAATTTCACTCTTACACTAGGAACAAAATATAATACAGTAATGTTTAAACTAAATTTAAATATTGAATGCTGTTATAAATATCTATGCAGTCGTATTTCGTAGTCGTCCATATTGACAAACAACTAAGGAAGTAGAATATGTTCGATTTATTTTTTGTTGAAATCGTTTGAATTTGACTAAAAACAAAATAAAATCCATTATTGTTTACAAATAAAAAATTTAACAACGAAAGCTATTATTTCTTTAAGCAGGCATGCTTCGTGGCCGTTCATATTGACAAACAACTTGAGAAGTAGAATTTTGTTTGTTTTGTTTTCGATTTACTTTTTGTTGTGATCATTTAAATTTCACTCATATTAGGAATAAAATAAAATAATGTCAGTAGAAAAGATTGTTAATTGTTCATGAAAGTTCTGTTTTTATGAATTTACATTTTTAAATCTCTCGCTACAATTTTAACACTCTTGAAGATATTTAACAATTTATTTTTTCATCACAAAATAGTGGTGTTTTTATCTATTGCAATAGGAAATGCTTGTGTTTTTTTATTTATCTTACAGTAAATAATAGTTGTAATCGTTTTTCCTCCAAGCAAATGTTAATATAATAACGTGTTTTTTAAAAAGTTGTTTAACGACTGTCAACAGATATCCTGCCTTCAGATTTTTTAATTGGGAAATTTCAAATAAGCCTAAATGTAAACGGTAAATAGTGCACATACTAAAAAAAGACTCAGATCAAGGAAATGTAAATATTGTGTGTGGGGCAGACGACTATCTCTTAAAACAAACACAATAAATTTGTTTTATTTTCATTTTAGTCTAACGGCCAATCGTTGTTTATACCTTGCGGTTGCACATTTTCATTTTGAAATCCAATTTACCTGTCTTGTATTACTGTCGCGTTAGTAAAGATCGCTGTGGATAACATTAAAGTTATTATATCATACGTTATTACCGGATATTGTTGTCTTTCTTTGTCTTATCCGGATTTGATTCAAGGTTCTTTTAAATTGTCCTAAACTCTAACCTATTGGAGGCTCTGATTCGAGGAAGTGAATTATGTCACCGTAAAAGTAATGTTCACCTGCAAAACATTTTCCCGCGTTCTTTCCTTTCTAACTGATTTATTGCTCATTTTATTGCTATTAGCGAATTTCCATAGGAAAGATGAGCTATTGCAGTGACTCTTATGGTGAGACCAAAAGTCGGGAGTAGTAAATGAGCACCAATCATGGTCCCCAGTACACGTTTTGGGGTGGCATTAAACATTTTGTATGTATATATTACAACGGAACTCCTTTTTGAGAATTCTTTGTTGGAGAATAAGTTATTTCCACCTACTGGAAGTCTTATAGGCTATCTCACTTTGTTTGGCCTAGGTGAAATAACTATGTGTCGAATATTCAGTTTGCTGAATATCCCGACAAAAAAAAAATTTTACGTTATACTTCCAGTAATTTATTTTTGAATCTAGCTCAGTTAGAACACATGTTAATAATTTTACTTTTTGTAAACCTCTAAGTAGTGAGTACACTGAAACTAACCTTGTAAATGGCTTATTTGTGCTTGCAAATATTTTATGAAACTTCACTATATCGATTCATATTCTATAACTCATAAACTATTGGGATATGTGAATACTAGGTGTTTTTGTAAATAATAACTTTTTTATAAAGCAAATAAAATTTTAATAACTCCTTTTTTCAAAATTTTAAACAGAAAATATACTTTTTGGATTTTATCTTTTTCCAATAAATACAAAATAATAAGTCTCCTTTCAATTTAAATAATATTCTCTTAAACTATAAGGCAGAACTAATCTTTTACCTAACTATATTTTATTTTAATATTTTATACTCAATTTAATTTAAATAATATTTTAATGAAAGATTTAATTTGAATTTACGATTTAATGAATTTACTTTTTTAATTAATAATACAAATATTTTATCTAATCTAACATCCTAAGTAACCCAGTATTTAAAATAAATTTATTTGAATTTAATTCAGGCAAATTTTATCAGGGACTAACGTATTTTACGCTTCTACCGACCTTTTCACACTTGTCCAGGCGTCGCGACGTTTGATGTGAAGTCCGCGAACGTTGTTTAGCGATGGCAGGCTACAGGTGCTCTGCGTGCTGGTTAAGTTGTCTCGTTGGTGAAGATGGAGTCCTGTAGGGTTGTCTGGATGAATGATGGCTGGCTTCTTAAAGATTGATGTGGTGATGTCGTGTCTGCAATCCCGGTTCGGTTATTCCCTCGAAGTTACAGTTGCATGTCCTGGTGGTCGCCTGGTGGTGTCCTGGAGTCCTGTCTGGAAGCTATACGAATCACTCCATGTATCAGCTGACTTGCAGGCTATGTTCTTCCTCCAGAATATTCCAATTTAGGCCAACTTTGTATTGACTAAGTTGCCACTGAAGTTCTTGTAGATTAAGGCGGTGTCTATTGCTGCATTCCAGGTGAAAACCGCAACGACGTATCTTCTCACTTGTTATACAATTTAAAAGGTTAACGAAGAAAATACTTAGCTTCTTGCATGCTATAGTATTTAAAAAAACAAGTAACAGCTCCTGATGCGTCTAATTACATCGCAAAAGTAATAAGGCTCGGTGTGTCTAGTTACATCGTAAAAATGTGAAGGCTCTCGAGTTTCCCCGAGCAATAGTTTATATAGGCTTTTTCGGCACTACTTCCATGCCAACTTAAGCTTTCTATCACTGTATTACTACAAAGCTTTAAAATTCGTTTTTTCGACAATTTTAAACTTCTAGTCTATGTTATTTTTTATCCTGAATTTTATATTAATTTTTCCATTATTTTTAAACTTGATTTAGCCATTGTTTTAAGTAATTTTCCTTTTGTTTTTGGAGTACGCCCACTTTCGTATGCTGGTAGACCTGCTCCCCTTCCAGCCGTCTCATCTTCGGCCAGCCCCTCTGCTGTTTCGAGTCCTTTTCTCGCTTCCCGCAGTTTAGGCTATGGAAAATCCTTTTCCTCTGTAACTCTTCCATGGTTTTCCTGATTTCCATGAGAGTGACATTTTTGGATTCAGCTCGTTGTCTTCTTTACACACGAACTCGAGTGACGTTCGTACGACTCTTAGTTCGCGTACACAACCAGCGCGCGTTTTTCCGCGGCGATTTTTCCCGGAAAAGTCTTTTCTTTTTGTTTTTTCCAGCTTTATGTTTACACTTCTTTTTGTCTATTGGTTTTTGTTAACTAGCCGGATTTTCACTTCGTTCCTGCCTCTGGTTGTCTTGCTATGGGGTTAGGGAGTTTAACGATTTTTTACAAACTAGGGTTTTACTTTACTCCCGAAACATATTTTAAATACTGGATTATTTTTACATAACTATGTTATTTACACACGATTTACCATTCTGAGTTAATAAAAATTTAAGTTTAACTTTTTAATTTGCTGTAAAGGAGCAAATTCTATCACCTTTTTCCTTTCATAAATTTTCAAGTTTTTCTTCTTAATTATAAATTATGTTTATCAATACTAAAACTTGTTTTGGTTAGAATTTAAAAAACTTTCTTTTTAACCTACTTTTTTATCATTTGAACTTAGTGGATTAACATTAACTTTTTTATTGAACAAAATTTTGCTAAAACTTATTTCACCTTTATTTTAGGCCTTCTTAAGAAAAGCCTAAAAAACCTTTTCTTTTTCAATTTAGAGGAATTTTGAATTTCTCCCCATACTTTAATAGCTTGTATCTTACGTAACTTTGTGATTTTTTATTATCTAATCTTACAGTAAATACACCCGCGGTTAGCGTAATGCATTTCCTGAAGACTTTTGTTTTTATTTAAATCCTCGATTTTGGCTTCCCGAAAGGATCTTTAAGTATTTTTTACAAGTTCTTATTCCTTTTCGAACAGGCAGGCCTTTTCCTTTTCGAAAAGTTTAGCTTGGCCAGATAACGACCCGCCCGCGTCAACATGACTGTCGTGACCTAAATTCGACTTCAGTCCGCGGCAAGCTCAGATTATTCAAATTTATAAAATTAACTATAAATTCAAATCCAGGACCTACAACGAGTTTTGTCCGTTGTAATATATATATATGTTTTTACGTCCGATTTGCTCCAAATTTGGTACAGACGTTTGTTGTCTAAGTCACTCGGACGAGTTCGTTAGCCAAAACAGCAGAATGCACGTTTGATATCTAAAAAAATTCATATTGTCGATTATTCGGCACATTGTGTTTTTTACACGACCTTATAGCTCATCTGGTCCACCAAAATCGATCAAACTTAAAATACCGTAAAAGTACTCGGTTCAAATCCACAGATTTTTATCGTGGTCCAGCTTCTGTTGTGTTACCGACGGGCGAGATGCAAATTCGCGAAGCGACACAGCTAAATTTCCTAAGCCACAAGGTCGAGGTACAAACTCGCAAAGCGGATTTTACCTCAGCCGAACGAAGCGGCTGGTGAACCGAGGTTTTAGCCCGAGGTTCAAACAAATTCTACTAATATATTTCAAACACGCAGGCAGGACTTCACGAGTAGACCAATTTCCCAAATTGTTGGTTGAAACCCTAAAACATATAATCTTAATTTTGAAAATTCGCTCAACTCACGTCAGCGGTTCAGCTGCGTGATCGAATTATTTATTTGCAGCTATTTTACTTTCTCCCCCCCTATACGTAGTGTATACGGAGAAAGTATTGTTTTCGTCAAAATTTTCGAATTTGAATTTTTAGTGGAATTATCTGTGTTGGTGCTCCCTCAAACCAAAAATATTTTTAGTTGAATTATTTGTTTTGGTGCTCCCTGAACCCAAAAATGTGTTTTTTTGGTGATGTCTGTCCGTGTGTCTGTTAGGATGTGAACAGAGCTGGAGACCATACCAACGGTCCGATTTTTATGAAATTTGATATGTAGGTGTAGTTCTGGAATATCTCCAGATTTTTTTATTTTTTTCAAATTTTTGATTTTTAAGGGGGTTTACCCCCCCAAAAATGGCCAAAAAACAGAAAAATCCAAATTTCTCAAAAACGGCTCTAACGATTTTAATATTATTTAGCTTATTTGTACCCTTTAATGTACCCTACCATATGCAAAAAACCGCATCATTCTAAAAATTCTCATTTAGGTAATAATAATAATAACTGATTTTTTGGGGTTTTTGGCCAAAAAGGGGGTGTTTTTTCAACATTTTTCAAAATCTTTTTTAATGCATTTATACAGGCCTAATTGACATGTTTGGTGCAAATTTGTTCGAAATTGTTTTAATAATAATATTTATTAGTATTTCCTATTAGTATGTAGTATATTAGTAATATTTTCCATGGTATGTCCTACTTTAGCAATTCTAAATAACCACCTTCTATGCTACTCTTGGGAAGGTATAAAGTTTCAACAGGGAGAAAGTATGTCGCAGTTATCTGATATCGTTTATTTTTAAATAGGAAAGTTTTTTTTGTGTTAAATGTACAACTGTAGACAAAATTGTTTTTCATGATAATATGTGGTACAAACGCATTTCAACAAAGTAGTCCGAGTGATGCTAAAATCGAACCTAAAACGCTGCCGTTTGAGTGCGAACACATATATAACATTTTTAATGACACCCCAAAACGTGTTCTGGAGACCCTGATCGCTGCTCATTGACCAACCCCGACCTTAGGTCTCACCAGAGTCACTGCAATAGCTCATCTTTCCTATAGAAATTCGTTTAGATAACACTACACAAGTTGCCACGTCAAGCTAGTATTGATATTAAAGACTAGTAGACATAAATAGGTTAGTTGAAAAAATAGTCGTATATGACCCGCGAGACAAAATTATAGGCCAAATTATTGTCTTTTTTAATGAGTCCTCTGAAAACATAGACGCATTTTAAGTTAAGGCAATTATCGCTAATTATAATATTCATATAAAGAATTCCAAACATTAACTAGGGAAAGCAATTGCGTGCTCCGCACGCCAACCCCTTTGGAACCTTCTATACACATAATCATGTTACGTTTTCTTTATAATAAAGGTGTGTAGGATTAATAATAACCCCAAAGCTAAGATGGTAAATAATGTTAAACGTTCAAATCAAATTGTTTCGTATATTTTATAACAGCAGTTATAATAAAGGTTAAAAAACCAGCAATGCTCAGGTCTACACTTTAATAAAAACCTAACCTAAATGTTAGAAGTACAAATAATCGCTTCAAAATTTGAAATCAGCTGTCAATGGAAATATTGGAGCAAACAGCTGTTTTATCTGTTATTTTATTTAATCGGTTGCTATGGTAATTCATCAGTCTAGGCCTAAACTAAGAATTTTTCCGACTAAATTTAGAACAAATATTGAAATAAAAAATGTTTTTATCAAAATGAATTATAGCCTATGTTACCAGGGATAGTGTAGCTTTTTATTAGTACAACTATTTTTTCAATCTGTTCAGTAGTTCCAGAGATATCCCCCCCCCCCCCCTACATACAAACAAACAAACAAATTTTCCCTCTTTATAATATTACTATAGATAATTGTACAGTTTATTGTAACAACACACGTCACACTTTCACAAAAGTACGAAGCAAGCAATTATTTCGCGACTGTGAGCGTTGCCATACTTAGAACCAGTAATTATGCGAACTGGAAGCGTTTAGTGCGATAGATTATAAGTATCATGTGCGCACGCGCTATCTAGTTTCACTGCAGGTGATAAGGACAATCGCGTAAACTTGAAAGACCGTATATATTTCAAAACGTTGTTGTGGTTTCGTTCACCGCATGCATTGTACCGATGTTAGCAGACCTCATTAGCCATTGTTTGAGTTGTATAAAGAAATCGTGACACGCCCAAGCCCTCCACGTGTGCTGCTCCAACTCACGAATTAATAGACTATCTTTTTAGCGAATTTCCATAGGAAAAATGAGATATTGCAGTGGCCCTTATGAGTAGCAAATGACCACCGATCATGGTCCCCAGAACACGTTTTGGGGTGTCATTAAAAATCATATATATATATGTGTATATGTGTTCGCACTCTAGCGGCCGCATTTTAATTCCGATTTGGTACACATGTTGGCTGACTACGTCGCTCGAACGAGTTCGTTAGCAAAAAAAAATCCAACAATCGGAAGTACGTTTTTTGACCGGAAGTAAAAACATTTTGAGATTTTTCCTACGAGAAAGAATTTGTTTTTTCTACAAATATAAATGTAGGATGTTATTCTGCACATTTTGTTTTTTTACGCGACCTTATAGCTCGCTTGGTTTCCCCAAAATCGATCGAAACGAAAAATACCATAGAAGTACCCGGTTCAAAGCCATGTGGTGGATAACCGTGGCGTGCGAAGCACGCAATACTCTGTGTATTGAAGATCCTCCCAACATGCGGAGTGGCGTGCGAAGCACGTTTTGCAGCTATTCAGCACCGTCGTGAATAGACATATTTCCCAAATTGTTGTTTGAAACCCTGAAACAGAGGCCTATAAACTTAATTTTGGAAATTTGCTCAACTCACGTCAGCGGTTCAGCTGCGTGGTCGAATTATTTTAAAAATTGACTTGTGCTTCGTACAGCTTTTTAGCGAATTTCCATAGGAAAGGTGAGTTTGGCAGTAACTCTTATGATGAGAACTAAGGTCGGGAATAGTCAGTGAGCAACGATCGTGGTCCTCAGAACACTTTTTTCGGTGTCATTAAAAATTATGTTCGCACTCTTAACGACCACACTTTAATTCCATTTGGTCACTTTGGTTTTCCAAGTGGTTCGTGTAATCAGTGCACCGAATCCAATGGAGTAAACTAAGACTTCCCTTGTGTTATGTAATTTAAACTAATTTTTCTTGGGTAACCTATCGTTCTAATATTTGCTAGTGATTATTGTCGAAGCCAATGCAAACAGATTATTGCCTACTGTGATATTTTCACATAATTGACGACTTAGCGGTGGCCTGTATACATAGCTAATGTAAAACAGAGATCGAAATAGACACGATTATCTCCAATAATTCAAAATGCGGCATGCGTTGTAATTTCACCATTAATATAAATAATCAACGTTTGAACGAATTTTGATAACACCAACTAAAGGCAACAATATAATATGTAATAATATTGAGGAAAAATATATTTGTGAATTTGTTTTTGTATATTGATAAACTCAAAATGACCTATTCGATGTTTATAATACTTTCACAGAAGTATCATGCATTGCCGACCGGGTAAAATGGTTCAAAAGAGGCTTAATAGTGTTTGAAAAAGTTTTTTTAAACAGCTGGCATTTTGGCTAAACCCACAGCTAAATAGTTAAAAATAAACAAAAACAATGATTGGAAGAGATTTTAACAAATAAAAATTCTTTCTATTTGAATATTATTAGCGTCCTGCGACAATTTGTGCGGTATTTTCTCATTTTCACGAGTGAAGCCCGGCAGGTAACCGCTTCGATAAAGAAAGCACAGAAATCGACTTGGTTC
>JAGFPH010002538.1:61793-71804 GCA_018207615.1 Philaenus spumarius | reverse complement strand
TTTTTTGCGAATATTTCTTTATTCACACGATGTATTTTTTTGCGAATTTCCATATTAAATATGAGCTATTGCAGTGACCCTTACGGTGAGACCTGAGGTTGGCAGTAATGAATAAGCACCGATCATGATCTCCAGAACACCATGTTGAGATGTGATTAAACATTATACATACCGGTACCAGGTGTCTTAAAAGTCCCCCCCCTCTCCCTATTATTTTTGTTATTAATGGAAACAGACAGATTTGCTTTGGCGATTGTTAACATGACCAAAAATGTAGTTTTTTAGTGTCTCGCCAATTTCAACCCCTCTCCCAAAAATGGGGTATTTTGGGGGTATGTCGAAAATTTTAAATGAGAACCCCTATTGAGTGACACCTCATTTCAAAGGCCTTGATAAAAAATTCTCATTAAAAATTTTCGACTTACCCCCAAAATACCCCATTTTTGGGGGAGGGGTTGAAATTTACGATAAACCAAAACACTCCATTTTCGTTCATGTTAACAATCCCCAAAGCAAATTTGTCTATTTAAATTAATTAAAAAAATAATAGTGGGGAACTTTTAAGACACCTGGTATATCTATATATATACTAGAGGAGACCCCTGTGTGCTCCGCACGCCAACCCCCCAGCCCTTCTAAAAACATATGTTATGTTTTATTTATAATAAAGGTGTAGGGGATTAATAAATGACCTCAAAACTAAGATGGTAAATAATGTTAAATGTTCAAATCAAATTATTTCTTATATTTTTTAACAGCAGTTATAATAATGGTGAAAAGAACCAGCAAGGCTCAGGTGTACACTTTTAAACCATAACCTAAAAGCTAGAAATACAAAAATAATTGCTTCAAACTTTTAAATCAGCTGTTAATGGAAATATTGGAGCAAACAGCTATATTATGTTATTTTATTCAACTGGTTGCTATGGTAATAAATATAAATACATGTGTTGGTTTATCATTCTAGGCCTAGCCTAAGCATTTTTTCCGACTAAATTTACAAATATTGAAAGAAATAAAGGTTTTTATCGAAATGAATTATAGAAAAATGAACTATTCGAAATGAATTATTATTCTTTATTCTTAAAAGATAGAAATCCAAATATTATATAATAGTTGTTTGAATTTTAAAATCAACTAATAATGGAAATATTATAGGAAAAAGTTGACAACAGCTGTTATTATTATAGTCCATAAACATATGTAATGGCGCTTGCATTTTTATTAAATATTGAGCCTAATTTTTGTTGTTTTTGTGTTTTTTAGATGCTACAGTTTTTCAAAAAGTATATAAAAACACTCGTGGATTCGAATGGAATATTGTGTCCAAATTTCAAAGCAATTGGTGAAGAACTTTCTGAGATTATCGATTTTGAACAAACGCACATTTACATTTTTTATTTATATAGATATATATATAATCCAAATACCACTCACTGACTCACTCATCACGAAATCTCAAAAACCAACTAACGGATTGGAATGAAATTTGGTATGTAGCTTCCTCTAGGGCCGTAGGTGCTCGCTAAGTAAGGTTTTAAAAAGAAGTTATAGGGGGTTTTGGGGATGTCAGAGTTACTAAAAATTCCCATAAGAAAAACATAGTATAATATATTTATTGATATATTTTTTTGGTTAGTTAACTTTGATTTGTCTATCCGTGCAAAGCTGGAACGGGCCGGCTAGTATAAATTATTTATGTGTTCGCACTCTAACGGCCGCATTTTAAGTCTGATTCGGTCCAAATTTGGTACGAACGTTGGTTGTCCCAAGTCGCTCGAACAAGTTCGCTAAAGAAAAATATCCAACAATCGAAAGTACGTTTTTCTGCAGTAAGTAACCATTTTTTAGATTTTTCGTATAGAATGTAACTTTTTTTAGGGTTTTCCCTAAAAAAAAAATTTAGGATATTATTTTGCACATTTTGTTTTTTTACACGTTCTTATAGCTTGCTTGATTCCACCAAAATCGATCAAAACGTAAAATGCCATAAAAGTACCTGTACACGTGGGCCAAGGCCGACGACCGAGTTGTACGCTGCGAGCGAAGCGAAGCAGTCCTTAACCCGAGACCGCAAGGTCGAATCAAAACTTAGCACGCAAATTCCAGATTTGGATTATTCTGAACCCGCACATGCTTGTTGAATGCATTTACAATGATTAGCCTACTATATAGCAATCAAGTTAGCAAATTTGGAATTAGTTAATAATTTTTCACAACCAAAATTTTTTTTAGGTTAGGTTAACAAAATAAAATCAAAAGCAATGAAAAAATCAACAAAATAGGCTTACTGTATTATAATTCAAACATCTGTTGTTACATATTATAAGTAAAACAGCTGGTTTGGATCGGAGGAACACAATTTTAGGTTAGGCCTATACTGAACCAAAACACATTTCTTGAAAGCATTTACAATTTTTTACCTTAACAACCTTGGTAATTATTCTTCACAACCAACTGTTTGTATTGGTTAGATAACAGCACCTATCACTATTAAAATTATGCCAAATTTATTCTTTACAAGGTCTATTTGACCAGTTTGAAATACTTCTTTACCGTATCACATTTTGGTCATATTTTATAACTGGAAAATTACCTCTCTTCTATTTGAAAATAAAAAATCTCTGTCCTGATTAATCGTCGTTCCTGTGAAAATATTAAGAGTATACAATATTTTGTTTGCATTTGCTTTTTCGTGAGTCACCGCGATGATTGGTGAGGGCAACGAGATGGGTGCATACTAGAGAACGTCTAGTATGAACCGTGGCCTCCAGATGCGCAGTGGACTCGGGGTTGATTCGAAGAGTGGGGGATCAGAAAGGCTTAGTCTGTTGCCGCGCTCTGAACATAATACTTCGGTCTGGAAGCCCTGGTACGGGTTTCCAATAAATATATTTTCTGCGTGGCGTCCCTTCCCCTCCAGCGTCCCCACTTGCCTAGTTCTTCCCTCCCGCTTACGCATCTGAGAGCTATATCTGACGAATTATAATTACACAAAATATAAATTCTCGACGTTTAACACCCACAGATCAGCTATAACTTGCTGAATTGAAACCACAACTGGAATGCATATAATACTAGCTGGCCCGGTCCGGCTTTGCACGGATAGACAAATCAAAGTTAAATGTATATTAACAAAAAATATATTATATCAATAAATATATTACACTATGTATTTCTTATGGGGATTTTTAGTCAATTTGACTCCCTTAAACCTCCCCTAAAATTTCGATCTTCTTTAAAACCGTTCTTAGCCAGCACCTATGACCCTAGGGGAAGCTGCATACCAAATTTCGTTCCAATCCGTTCAGTAGTTTTGGAGAAATCTAGATTTTTAGTTACTTTGATCCCCCCAAACCCCCCTAAAATTTCTAATTTTTTGAAAACCTTTCTCACAGAGCACCTATGGCCCTAGAGGAAGCTACATACCAAATGTCATTCCAATCCGTTCTTTGCTTTTGGAGAAATCGTGATTTAGTAAATTTGACCCCCCCCCCCCAAACGCCCCCTAAGATTTCAAATTTTTTGAAACACTTTCTTATCAGCACCTACGGCCCTAGAGGAAGCTACATACCAAATTACAATCCAATCCGTACAGTAGTTTTAGAGAAATCGTTATTTAGTAAATTTGACCCTCCCAAACCCCCTTTAAAATTTGGAATTTTTTTAAAACCTTTATTAGAGAGCACTTATGGCCCTAGAGGAAGTTACATACCAAATTTCGTTCCAATCCGTTCGGTGCTTTTGGAGAAATCGTGATTTAGTCAATTTAACCCTCCCAAACCCCCTCTAAAATTTCGATTTTTTTTAAACCTTTCTTACAGAGCACCTATGGCCCTAGAGGAAGCTACATACCAAATTTCGTTCCAATTCGTTCAGTGGTTTTAGAGAAATCGTGATTTAGTAACTTTGACCGCCCCCAAACCCTCCTAAGATTTCAAATTGTTTGAAACCCTTTCTTATCAGCACCTACGGCCCTAGAGGAAGCTACATAACACATTTCGTTCCAATCCGATCTTTAGTTTTTGAGAAATCGTGATCAGTGAGTCAGTGAATTTGGCTTTTATATAATATAGACGAAGAAACTATAAACAATTCAAATATTTAATATAAGTACGCGATTAGACTGGGCTGAAGTGACCTCGTGTATTAGATCCGTATTTACGAGTTGCACAAACAACATTCTACTATCGCAAGTCGTTAACTGAACCAAAGGACAGGATTTTCTTTGCATCGGATGTGGGCAGGTTTTAGGTTAGGTTGTGCCTCTCGATAATTGTCCGGAGATTGTAAATCGCAAAGTAGGCGGAGCTTTTGCTTCTAAATCAAACCGTTTGATTAAAGAGCGGAGTAAATCAATAGTGATATTTCTTTAGGAATTCGATACGCGAAGGACGCGGTTCGCGTTATCTGCGATTTATTTTTGACCGAATTAGGTTACGTTTAACAGTTCTTTCGCAATTTGCCGATTAAGATTTATGTTTGTTTATCGCGTTCAGTTCAAAGATTAAGACTGTTTGTTTACACAGAAGGTACGTTTTCGAACTGTGCGTATTATATATATTTTGTCTAAACATAATATGTTGAATAAAAGCTCGCCAAAGAATACAAACATTGCTTTGTGCATCCACGTGATGCCATGGTGCAGTGTTTGGAGTATTTCGGTGCACAAAATATAAGATTTTTAAAGCTCGGCAGGAGTGAACAATTATTTCTGAGTTGACCGCAGCTCTCCAAGTGGCAGAGCTGTACACTACTAGCATTGAGTTTGTGTGCGTTTAATTCTTCCGCTAGCAAATATAGGGCAACTTCTTAAAGGCGGAAACTAGAGGGTTACAGAAGTAACCCTGACTGTAAACGGACTTCTAACTTAGGAGTAACCAGTGGAAAATAGATAATTTTCAACACTTTCACGTTACATACGTATCTGACCATATAAAATACCCTGATATATTTTATTAATTTATTTTTTAGCTGGGTTTAATACAGGTGAAATTAATACAGTTTAAAATAGTTGAAATTTAATACTGGTTAATATAGGTGAAATTCTAACCAGGTTAAAATATGTGAAATTTAATACATGTTAATAGGTGAAATTTAATACAGGTTAAAATAGGTGAAATTTAATACAGGTTAAAATAGGTGAAATTTAATACAGGTCAAAATAGGTGAAACTTAATAAAGATTAAATTTAATACGTGTTAAAATAGGTGAAATTTAATACAGGTTAAAATATGTAAAATTTTATAAAGATTAAATTTAACACAGGTTTAAATAGGTAAAATTTAATACAGGTTAAAATATTTGAAATTTAATACAGGTTAAAATAGGTGAAATTTAATACATTTTAAAATATGTGAAATTCAATACAAGTTAAAATAGCCAGGTGCCATTTAATACAGGTTAAAATATTTGAAATGTAATAAAGATTAAATTTAATACAGGTTTAAATAGGTGAAATTGAATACAGGTTAAAATAGGTGAAATTTAATGCAGGTTAAAATAAGTGACATTTAATACAGGTTAAAATAGGTGAAAATTAATACAAATTAAAATAGGTGAAATTTAATACATGTTAATAGGTGAAATTTAATACAGGTTAAAATATTTGATATTTAATACAGGTTAAAATAGGTGAAATTTAATAAAGGTCAAAACAGGTGAAATTTAATACGAATTAAAATAAGTGAAATTTAATACAGGTTAAAACAGGTGAAATTTAATATTGGTTAAAACAGGTGAAATTCAATACAGGTTAAAATAGGAGAAATTAAATTTAATACAGGTTAAAATAAATGAAATTTAATACAGGTTAAAACAGGTGAAATATAATACAGGTTAAAATAGCTGAAATTTAATACAGGCTGAAACAGGTGAAATTTAATATTGGTTAAAATAGGATACATTTAATACAGCTTAAAACAGGTGAAATTAATACAGGTTAAAATAGGTGAATTTTAATACAAGTTAAAATAGGTGAAATTTAATACTAGTTAAAATAGGTGAATTTTAATACAAGTAAAATAGGTGAAATTTAATACAGGTGGTTAATATAGGTGAAATTAAATTTTACAAATTGTATACCAAACTTCAAATACGGAATTGTTAACGGAAAACAGTAAATTAAAATTAATTCTATATCAAAATACTCTTACATTTAGCTTAAGATGTGAATAATCCATCAGAAGTGTCAAGACATAAATATACGACACTCTGTATTCTTGTTTAGTACTCGCACTTCTCACACAAGGCATGAGCGCTGCAGTGCCAAGTTACTATTAAACTATTCTGTAAAGATAATTGTTTCACGTGATGGCATGTTTACGCGAGCATGAAGATTATTGTGAAGAGCACAGATGTTTATCCAGCTGTTGCTGCCCTCGATGCAACATCGGATTTAATTAGCCGTGAAACCTAGAGCAAACCGTGTGAGGAATGTGACAGTTCCAAGCATAGACTTATTCATTTGGAAAACACGTTTAATATTTATCTTGTTGTTAACAAAAACCTCAAGTATGTTATAAATGTAATTTGAAAAGCGGATTTATAATCGTAGAAAAATTACTTGATAGTGTAGACTATTCTGGTGAGCTTTACTTACAAATAAAACGTTTATCAAAATTACATCTAATGATCTAGATGGATTCTAGTGATGGTTAGATATCGAGAATGTCTTTAGAAAAATAGTAGTTATAGATATGACATATTTTCAGTAAAACTTCTATGTTTACTTGTCTTCTTAGCGAATTTCCATAGGAAAAATGAGCTATTGCAGTGGCCCTTATGGTGAGACCCAAGGTCGGGAGTAGCAAATGAGCACCGATCATGGACCCCAGAACACGTTTTGGGGGTGTCATTAAAAATCATATATATATATATATATGTATATATGTTTTCGCACTCTAGCGGCCGCTTTTTAAGTCCGATTTAGTTCAAATTTGGTACACATGTTGGTTGTCTACGTCGCTCGGACGAGTTCGTTAGCCAAAAAAATTCCAACAATCGGAAGCACGTTTTTTTACCGGAAGTAACTATTTTTTGAGGTTTTTCCTACGAGAATGAATTTGTTTTCGAGTTCTACACATATAAATGAAGGATGTTATTCTTCACATTAGGTTTTTTTACGCGACCTTATAGCTCGCTTGGTTCCCCCGAAATCGATCAAAACGTAAAATACCATAGAAGTACCCGGTTCAAAGCCGTGTGGTGGATTCTACCGTGGGGTTGGCGTGCGAAGCACGCAATGCTTTGTGTGTTGAATATACTCCTAATACGGGGGTTGGCGTGAGAAGCACGCAATGATTTGTGTGTTGAAGACACTCCCAATATGCGGAATGGCGTGCGAACCATTTTGCACCTATTCAGCACCGTCGTGAATAGACCAATTTCCCAAATTGTTGGTTGAAACCCTAAATCATAGGACTATAAACTTAATTTTGGAAATTTGCTCAACTCACGTCAGCGGTTCAGCTGCGTGTTCGAATTATCTATATATTTAAAAAAATTCCTGATTTTAGTTCACTCACTTCCTGAAGTTAATACTTAACCGATTTTGATGATTCTTTTTTTATTTAAAAGATAATTTCCAGTTCTAAGTCACTGTGAAGCTAAATATTTGAATTACACTTTTATTTTAGTTTTATTCCGAGTTTTAAAAATGCATCAGTAGCCTATGCTACAACTAGGCTAAATAGGAAATACTGTAATTTGATTTTAAACAGCTGATAAACTAATTGAAATGGTGAAAGTTTGTTTGTTTGTATGTAGGGGGAATCTCTGAAAGTACTGAACCGATTGAAAAAATAGTTTTACTAATAAAAAGCTACACTATCCCTGAGTAACATAGGCTATAATTTATTTCGATAAAAACATTTTTTTATTTCAATATTTGTACATTTAGTCGGAAAAAATCTTAGGTTAGGCCTCTATACTAATAAATTAACACATGTATTAATATTTATTACCATGGCTACCAATTGAATAAAATAACAGTGAACAGCGGTTTGCTTTAATATTTCCATTTACAGCTAATTTCAAACTTTGTATTTCTAGATTTTAGGTTAGGTTTTATTAAAGTGTAGATCTGAGCCTTAATGATTCTTTTAACATTTATTATAACTGCTGTTATAAAATATACGAAATAATTTGATGTGAAGATTTAACATTATTTACCATTTTAGCTTTGGGGTTATTATTCATCATACACCTTTATTATAAAGAAATCATAACATGATTGTGTTTATAGAAGGTTCCAACGGGGTTGGCGTGCGGAGCACGCATTGGTGTCCCCTAGTTTACAAGTTTAATTTGATTTAACTTTCTTCAAAGCTTTCGTACTATCGAATTTCCATAGGAAAGACGAGCTATTGTAGTGATTCTTATAGTGAGACCTTATGTGTGGCAGCGATCATGTTCTCCAGAACACGTTTTTTGGTGCCATAAAAATTTGCACCTTAGCCTCTAGCCCCAGCTCACTTACTGCTTCGTTCCACTAGCGGCGGAAACACCTCGGCCTTGCGCCCTCAGATTATAGACTGCTTCGCCCCGCTTGCAGCGGACAAACTTGATTTGTGTGGTAACTTTTAGGGTCTTCTTTGGTATTTTACGTTTTTGGGGGAACCAGATGAGCTATAAGGTCACAAAATGTGCAGAATAACCTCATATGTTAATTTGTTTGCATAAAACCCAAAAAGCGCGAAAAAATCTCCAACAAATATTTACTTTAGGTCGTGCTTCCTGTTGTATTTTTTTTACTAACGAACTCGTCTGAACGACTTGGAAAAACGTGTTCTGGTTACTATGATCGCTACCACTCATTGACCACTCCCTCAGGTCTCACCATAAGAGTCACTGCAATAGCTCGTCTTTCCTTTGTAAATTCTGTAGTAAGAAGTTCAAAAATGTAAAATTTGGTAAATACAATCTTATCAAAAGAAACACTTTTTCGAGACTTCAGCTCGCGTATTTTTAAAAAATACTCAAAAATATGACGTTTTTGTCACGCTAGAAAGCTTTTAAACTCTCCGCAATAAAATGACGAACATTTATCACGGCCAGAAGTTTTCTACTACGTCTGTGAGTGCACATATCATTTTCACAGACATACGGGCACCAAATTTTACCCCCACTTTTCATGACTTTTCTCGACGTTTTCGAGGTCTCTGAACACGATAAAGCAATACAAATTTTTTTAGAATTTTCGCAGTATTTCAATACGTTGGAATTTTAGTGCGAGCCGAAGTAATAATTATGTTTGTCGCGGACAAATTAAAACCCCCCGTAAACGATATAAGTATTTAAACAATGCCTAGGGTTGAACTTGTTTGATTTATTTATGTCATAAAATACTCAACTAACTCCGTCAAGCATAAACCAACGTGTATACGTTTATGAGCAAACTTCCATAACCGTCCTGAAATAGAAAGTGTTGTACAAATTGCATAATATCGGTACAGTAATAGCCAATGGGGCTTATAATCCTTCAACCGTCTGCTTGTTTTTATTCAACACTTAACCCAAATACGCTTTCAGTTGGGGTGTAAATCATTTTAATATTTGAAATATGGTTTACTTTTGACCATTTCTGTTTGATAAAACGATCTCCTTGATGTTAGCCGAGCCGAGTCTTGCTTTCCACTTTAGCACTTGTTTTTGCTGCTTACAACCTTCTTGGACGCTACTTCATCAAACTACTGGATCTCTAGCAAATTGGCAAGACCGTAGTCTAGCATCTGTTCAGAACAATGGCTGCTTATCTGAAACTGAAAGTGACTTTATCGAAAAAAATAATTCGACCACGCAGCTGAACCGCTGACGTGAGTTGAGCAAATTTCCAAAATTAAGTTTATAGACCGATATTTTAGGGTTTCGACCAACAATTTGGGAAATAGGTCTATTCACGACGGTGCTGAATAGCTGCAAAATGGTTCGCACACCATTCCGCATATTGGGAATATCTTCAATAACACAAAGCATTGCGTGCTTCGCACGCCATTCCACATATTGGGATTG
>JAGFPH010002538.1:15259-38735 GCA_018207615.1 Philaenus spumarius | reverse complement strand
CCTTTTTTCGTGCATCTATACAGGCCTAATTGACATGTTTGGTGCAAATTTGTTCGAAATCGATCGAATAGTTTAAATAATAATAATAGAATGCTACTCTTGGGAAGGTATAAAGTTTCAACTGGGAGAAAGTATGTGGCAGTTATCTGGTACCGTTTATTTAACAAAGTTCTGAAACATACGGTGTACTAAATCGTATATACTACTACTGTTTTAACCTTAGTCCGAAATACTGGTGCAACACTCAACACTGTAATAAACGCTGACAACTCAATTATTCGGTGTATAATAATACACTGTAATAAGATAAATTCTTTTAATTAAATATGAAACTAATTGTTTTACGTAATTACGATTTTCTTTTTCCATCATTGATCTCTAATTTTATTTCTTTGAATGTACGTAATAATGATATTATTTTTTAAACGTTAACCTCCAACTTAACTTTTTGTGTCCACTTCAATAATGTCAAATTTTAGTTTATGTTAAAATAAAATGCTTACTTTTTTTATAGCTGACATAATTACCTGGGGACAAGTGATTTACTATATTACCTTAAAATAACAATATCTACACAAACGTTATTCTCGTATCAAACAACTGTACTTCGGGAATGACAGCGCCGCACCTCCTCGCGCTCATTTAAAAAACAATTTCATAATGATGTAATCATTTTATCACAAATCGGTGAATTGGATAGTTTAGATCAATTCCATTGGCTACAACTTTCCCGCTGGAAGTTTGTTTATAACCCAAAAATAAAAAATTTCCTCGCTTAGTAATTTTTCCATGTCATTCTGTAATAATTCTCAAATATTTTCAATTATTAAAATTCGAAATACCTGTTAAAATAAAAGTTTTTTATACTGTTAGAATCCGTACTTTATGTAGATTAAGAATATCTAAATTTTATTTTACTGAGGCCTTTCCATCGAGTTACAACAGAGAGTTAACGACTGCGCACACATTAATGAAATATTACCAGCTAGCTTGTATCAGCATGGTGACGTCAGAGTGAAACTGGCGGCACAGTGCCGAGATCAAAGAAACGGTTTAGCCCTTGTTATAGAACCCTGGTTTTAGCCCCACGAGGTGGGAATAGAGGTGCGGCGATTACGGGCAGGTGGAGCCAGTCTCGTTTGAATCAGTGTGTTGTAGGACCTGAGGAATTTCCGTGCCGACATACTGCAACATGGGCGTGTTCGCACGGGCGCGGATCCGCCGCGCTAGTGGACCATGTCCCATTTGAGTACTGTGTTGTCGTCTTACGGAAAAGCCGCGCCCGTTTTTTCGCACGGAAAACCGCATAATGGAGAACGGGCCTGCTTCCCAGCCTCTAACTGAAATAAAGTAAACAAAATAGTGTTTACGAATCTTTCGGTGATCACGTAATCAACTTGAAGATCAAAACGCTCCTAGTCTGTGAGAGGCTAGGTTTTGCTTTACACGGCATAATTGCGTATTATGAGTATAAAGTAGCAGTGTTACCAACATAGGCAGCTCACCTGTTTGTCTCGCACCGAGGTTCGCGTGATCCCAACCGACGCCGACACTGGAATTATGTATAAATAGAAAGATTAACAACTTCTCAGCTATATAATAAGGCGGTCTGGGCAGTATACGGTAGCTTTATAGCGCACTGCGAGAACATGGGAAATACGTAATACGTAATCAATAAATCAAACGCAATGTTATCCGCGGTAAGACTTTATACATAACCGTAAGTTACGAGTCAAATTCTATAAATCAATTGTTACATATTACTTGTCTGTAATACTGAACTCTGCTTCTGTAAATTTAGAAGTTATAATCGAAATAATTCGACCACGCAGCTGGACCGCTGACGTGAGTTGAGCAAATTTCCAAAATTAAATTTATAGGCCTATGATTTAGGGCTTCAACCAAAAATTTGGGAAATAGGTCTACTCACGAAGGTGCTGAATAGCTGAAAAATTCTTCGCACGCAATTCAGCATATTGGGAGTATCTTCAATACTCAAAGCATTGCGTGCTTCGCACGCCATTCCGAAAATTGGGAGTATCGTCAACACACAAAGCATTGCGTGCTTCACACGCCAACCCCCGTATTGGGAGTATCTTCATACACAATGCATTGCGTGCTTCGCACGCCAACTCCACGGTAAAATCCACCACATGGCTTTGAACTGCTTGGATATTTTTATGATATTTTACGTTTTGAAAGATTTTGGGAGAACAAAGCGAGCTATAAGGTCGCGTAAAAAAAACAAAATGTGCAGAATAACATCCTACATTTATATTTGTAGAAAAATATCATTCTCGTAGGAAACATCTCAAAACAAAGTTACTTCCGGTAAAATAACATGCTTCCGGTTGTTGGATTTTTTTTGCTAACGAACTCGTCTGAGCGACTTAGACAACTAACATGTGTACCAAATTTGAAACAAATCGGACTTAAAATGTGGCCGCTAGAGTGCGAACACATATATATATATATGATTTTTAATTACACCCCAAAACGTGTTCTGGGGACCATGATCGGTGCTCATTTGCCACTCTCGACCTGGGGTCTTACCATAAGAGCCACTGCAATAGCTCATTTTTCCTATGGAAATTGGCTAATAAACCTATTTAATCGATAAACCTTTTCAGTAATGGTCTCCTGAAAATATAAAGCTCCAATTTTTCATCTCTCGCTTATCAAGCAAAATTATCGGTACCCTTAACTCAAACCATGTTCCTAATTAATTCCCTCGGCCGATTTTTTTTTATATACTGTAGTGATTTTTCCGTCGCAATTGTTTATTATTGTGATGTTGAAGGGTCTGCTGTAGGGGGGCCATCTTCGATTTTTATCCCATAAGAGCAATGTTAAATTTCAAACCATTTATTTCGTTTACTTTTTATCATAAAATTGTTTGCAAGGTCTCATTTTAAACACAGTCACAATACAATATCCGTCTTGCAATTTACATATTTTTTAAAATGCTTTTGATTTGTTATGTAATTGACATTTTGTAAGTACAAAGTTTGAATTTTTTGCCTAACACAATACAAAATTAATAATGAAAAATAATTTTTAGGCCGGATCCGAAATTTTATAAAGAATATTCAGTTATTTTTTTCAGCACTCAATTACAAAAGATAGACTTATAAAATGGTTTGAAATGAGGCATTTATAATTTAATTTTTAGTTTGCATTATAAAAAAAGCAGGGGCGTTTATTTATGAGCACAACAGAACGAATCAGTTGCATCAATGTACATTTTTATTCCTACATGTTCACACAGTTGTTAATGTATTGCCAGCTGATGGATGAAAACAGCTGTTATATTTGAACGAGTACATTTTTTTGACAACTCGGTTTTCCGTTGTCCTAAAAATACAATTCAAAAAGAACTATGAACAATTTTAAAATAGTTAAGTTATGTGTAATAATTTTTTTGTTCAACTCGGCATCCTATACCAACACAGTAAATACTACAATACTGTGTGTACATTTGTTATCATTATCTTTAACTTAGCTATCATCCTTCATCTGATTGATTTGACAGCTACACCATCCGATAGGGAATCAAAAGGGCTACAAAACAGATGTCTTGAAATTTTTTTCTCAAAGTATACGGTCTTTGAGTAATTTAGGTTTGAAATTTTCAGAAAGCCGCCTTTTTGAAACGCATGACTGGATGGAATCGATTATTTTTCTTGAGATAGATCATTGTTTGGTTAAACTTAATGCCAAGTCTGAACTCAATCAGTCAAACCGTTCTCTAGATATAAATTATTTTGTTAAAAATACAAAATGGCAGATATCTGGAAAACGAAGCGTTTTGGGGAAAAAATTTATTCTTTACTATTTTCTCTTTATTTTGACCCACAGAACCATTTCCCGAAGTTTGGCTGTTTATTTATGGGACACCCTGTATAGTACTAACAATGAATACTTATATGTTTAGAAGCGCAGGTCTTATGGACTCAATTCTAACAGATTTTACAAACTTGGCGCCCTAAAGATTTGTAGTTGGGCACGACTCCGAGAGGAAGCGCTGGCAAACCATTTAGCGTGCGGTGGAGAGCGAGAGAGCGCGAGATAGTGTTTCTCCCCTCTCATTGGTATAACGATAATGCAATTCATTTGTACTATATTTAGATTACTTGCCGAGTGCGGCTGGCTGAACGAAGGGTTAACCCCACTCGCACAAGGACAGGGAATCAAAACTTTCGCTATTGCGTTATATACAATCCCAGACACAATCTCGTTTTGTTTGTTTAGAAACTAAATATATGGTAACTTATATAGGTATTTTCAGGAACACAATTTGTTGTAATTATTTTCTAATTGATATTGTAAATATGGCTATTTTTCTTTTAAGTTTAAATTTGCAATTACGTATATAACTTTGTAAATAATTAAGTAATAATATATTTTGTATTGCTACAGATATATTTTGTCAGTAAATATATCTATTTCGTGTATGGAAAATTAAATTTGTATTGAGTTTATAATACTTTATAAATAATGAATTAATAGTTTTGTTTTTCGTTAGCCGAATTTTTGTAGAAAATAAGAGCTATTACACTCGACCCAATTTGAAAATTACTTTATATATATATATCTGTTTTATTCCCGGATCGATAAGTGGTAGTAAATATGCTTCAAAATTGCTGATTTTTTGGTGAAAGGGTCCTAGTAGGATTCTTCAGATACACTTTTTCTTGTTTTTCGATCGGATTCAAAATGGCGGAGTTATACCGATTAATCGTTTTTGGGTAGGGATTTAAGTATATATATGTATATGGATTTTTCTCACTATGAAAAAATGGTAGTAAATATGCTTCAAAATAGATGAAATTTTAGTGCAAGGGTCCTTGTAGGATTTCCCATACACTGATATTTTCATTTTTCGATTTTACACAAAATGGCGGCTTGTTTGATTCAAACCAAAATGGCAAAGTTAGAGCGAAGAAATTGCATTATTACTCCCACCCATAAGCCCTTGTGCAGATTTTGAGCTACCAATGAACATTTAAGTATTCATTGGTACTAACGTACGTTATGATAGAGAAGGCGAAATTGGTTGGCAATTCTTGTTGGTTTCAGGAATTTAAGTTTTCCGTGAGTCAGAACTGATATAATTATACCTTAACTGCAATCTGCATATCCAATTTGCTATTCAACCTAAAAGAGAAAGAACACAAGAAGCAACTTATCACCTAAACACGCCCTGTATAACAAGCGATCATTAAAACTTTGCACGGAGTGAAAGCAGAAATGTCAAAAGAAAATACTCATCTGGCGTAAAAACAGGTCCACAGTGAAGCAGGTAGTGGGTGGGCATTTCTCACCTCGCACTCGCCGATACCCTTGTAAGACGTCGGCTATCCGCAGTGATAACTTCCTGCACGCAACGTGTACCGGGTAATTGGAAACCAGAATAAGGCGGCTTCAATGATGTTTGAGTGTGATGTTTAAATGAATACATCAAAGAAATATAATCACTTTATCGTCCGGTGTTTAAACGGACTCAACGTGTTCACGATTAACCTGCTCGACGCGTTCAGAAAGGAATATGCCTACATACACGAGTTTACGATCGATTCATCGGGTAAATAAAAGTGTCCTTAGAAGGTAAGTAAACGTTAACCGCTTACGTTGTGACGTGGGTCGAGCGAATTTCAAAAATTTACTTTATTTTTCTTAGGGTATCAACCAACTTTTTGGAAATATTTTAATTAAATCCTCATTTATTAGCGAATTTCCATAGGAAAAATGAGCTATTGCAGTGGCCCTTATGGTAAGACCCAAGGTCGGGAGTAGCAAATGAGCGTTTTGGGACCCCCTGAGTCCAAAAAAGGGGTTTTTACAAAATTTCTGTCAGTATGTATATCTGTATGTCTGTATGTATACAAAGCTAGAGCGAAAACTATTCGATCGATTTCGAACAAATTTTCACCAAACATGTCAATTAGGCCTGCATAGATACACGAAAAATGGTTTTGAAAAACAACCCCTTTTTTGGCCAAAAAACCTCCAAAAAATCAGTTATTATTTTTTTTTTATAAAAAAACGGCTCTAACGATTTTGATCAAATTTGGCTTATTTGCAGCCCTTAATGTACCCTACCGTAGGAAAAAAAACAGCATCGTTCTAAAAATTCTCGTTTAAATAATAATAATAACTGATTTTTGGTGGTTTTTTGTCCGAAAAGGGGTTGTTTTTCAAACATTTTCAAACTCTTTTTTCGTCCATCCATACAGGCCAAATTGACGTATTTGGTGCAAATTTGTTCAAAATCGATCGAATAGTTTTCATTCCAGCTAATAATAATAATATTTAGTAGTTAATCTCCTACTTTAATATTATCACCTCTCCTACCCCTCCTACAATTATGAAGTCACAGTGAATCTGTTTAATAATTTAAATAAAATATGTTTGTGAGAAAATATGTGCCAGTTCATGGTACCGTTTATTGTGCTAATTTATGAACATTTGCATGAGTGCGCCCCGTGTGTGTATATGGAGTTTTATTATAATTTATTTTTTTTATTTTTAGTTCAATTATATATTAATTTTTTAGTAAAAGCTTGTTTTAAACAAATGTTTCTTTAAATTACTTACAACATGTCACCACATTTTATATTAAATTTTCTAGAGTTAGCCATGCACCAGTAAAGTTTCATATTGATTGGAAAAGTAGTAATTGTGTACAAGTTTACTTCCATTACTTGCATGTGTATTCAATAAGTAATAGGTCATTCTGTAATGAATGTCACAACCACGTCAGAATGATATAGACCGAACTTAGAGTTTAGATCTGATCTAATGGGTTTAACTTGACAGGACGGCGGACGTAGACAATAAATTAAATCATATTGACAAGGTGGCAAGATTTATGATGCTCTTAGCTAATACGTTTCGTGTAAAAAAATCCAGGTGCGCTTAAGACCACAAGGGAGAAGTGTAAACGTTTATGACGATATTCTGATTTACACTTCAAAAGTATTGAAAATATTTAATAAAAACACAATTTATGAAATGAGGAAGCACAATGTCCATTTCAGAGGTATTACCAAGTAAACTATTTTAACACAACTTACGAAATGAGGAAGCGCAATGTCCATTTCAGAGGTATTACCAAGTAAAGTATTTTAACGCAACTTACGAAATGAGGAAGCACAATGTCCATTTCAGAGGTATTGCCAAGTAAACTATTTTAACTCGACTTACGAAATGAGGAAGCACAATGTCCATTTCAGAGGTATTACCAAGTAAATTATTTTAACGCAACTTACGAAATGAGGAAGCACAATGTCCATTTCAGAAGTATTACCAAGTAAACTATTTTAACGCATCTTAAGAAATGAGGAAGCACAATGTCCATTTCAGAGGTATTGCCAAGTAAACTATTTTAACACGACTTACGAAATGACGAAGCACAATGTCAATTTCACAGGTAGTTTAC
Organism: Philaenus spumarius; assembly: GCA_018207615.1. Taxonomy (NCBI): domain Eukaryota; kingdom Metazoa; phylum Arthropoda; class Insecta; order Hemiptera; family Aphrophoridae; genus Philaenus; species Philaenus spumarius. Next base: position 31,294 of record JAGFPH010002538.1, on the reverse strand, counting down.
CAAGTATACTCTGCTATATACTAATGTGTACTATATATAGTAGAGGGTGACGCGTGACGGTAAAATCCAAGGTTCACCGCCCGCAATTTTTAGACGATTACTGTTAAAAATAGCAACCACGTTAAACGCAAAAGTACAATCAGCAGTTTGAATCTAAGCTTTTGGATATCCGTCTTTCCCTGATATCTCAATGTGTCCTTAGTTTTATCCCCCCCTCCCCCCCTACGTTAAGAAAGAATATATCCCATCAAACATTTTGTGAAATCAACTATTTTTTACAAGTCATTTGGTAAGGAGTTAACTCCCCTTCCAAACAGATTCCACGACAGATAAAACTTATTTGTTGTAGTATCTGTGCGTCCTATATTGTAAAATATAATGAAAGGTTTCATATATCATAACACATTGTAAATGATGGTCAAGTGAGTGGATTCATGACGTTCAATATATATGCAAAGAAGTTAAATCTTGTTCTGGCAAGCCATTGCCACATGCTAATTTGTTTAACATACTAGTTATTGCAATCGATGTTGCATTATTAGCGAATTTCCATAGAAACGTTGAACTATTGCGGCTCTTATGATGAGAACCAAGGTTGGGAGGGTCAATGAGCACAGATCACAGTCCCCAGAACACGTTTTGGGTTGTCATTAAAAATTATACAGGGTGTCTCATAAGTAAAAGTCCGTACATTTTAACAATAAATGTAAATACATCTTTTTTGTAGCCCTTTTTATTCTCTATAACTGTAAAAACACTGCTAAGGACGCACATGTGAGCTTGACACTGAACACTATGACAATCAACCGACGCACAGTGCATTGCACGCCAACCCCCGTATAGGGATTATTTTCAATACACAGAGCATTGCTGCGTGCTTCGCACGCCAATTTTAAGCCAATGTGCTATGGACGCACATGTGCGTCCGCTTTAAAATATTAGTGGTTATTACTTAGAAATGTTCAAAAATAAAAAATAAAGTAATTTCTATTCATTTAGACTATAGATATATAAAAAATAAAAGGTCAGATCATAGCATAGGAAGTACGAAATTTGCGTAGCAGTGAACGTGTTAAGGAGTACCCTCCCCTCCTTCGGCAAAATGAGTCCAGGGATATTTTCGACCTCCCCAAGAAAACTTTTAAAATTTGGGAGGTTCAATTTGGCTGTTCAGGTGAAATATTAACCCACACAGCATTGAGTCTGTACCTTTACACCGTCAGTGAATACACAAAGACCTATAACACTCCTCCTACAGGCCGCACCAAGTAGTGACCCAGCAGCTCGTGCTTGAACTCTTAAAAAAATAAAATAAGTGTATGTAAAATCAAACGGCACATAACATTTAAAACATATTTTAATGCTAATCTCTTTAAAGAAAAATACCTGACTGTAATTAATAATTTTCCTTTCCCTGATAACTAGGGGGGGCGTGGCCCATCTCTGCTCATAAGTAGGCCTATGTGCGCCCAGGCTCGCAGCTCCCAAATTAGGTCTATGATCTCTCCGAAATCTCCGTGCAGCAGACATGCCCTAAAAGGAATGCCCAGCCTCGTCAGACTGGTTGACATAAACTGTTGCAGTTCCAGTACGTGACACAGAATTGCGCGGGAAAGAATTCAATTGGGAGCAAAGCTAACAACTCCGGGAGACGTATGTCAGACCGTCTTGTTTTTCCGGTAGCTCGTTTCTCTGTTCTCGGAGGTTGCCGACGGGTATTTAAGGTTAAATACAGTTTAAAGCGTTTCTTATTTCCTTTCACTTTGTATTATCTCTTCTGGTACAAACCTTGAGGCTGGCGACCTGCTACTAGAGCCTTTGCTGATCTGTACACATCAAATGCTAATTTATACAGAACAAGGCCGTAGCCAGGACAACTTTTTTGGGGGGGGGGGACCGGGGATTTTAATTAAAACCCTTTTAACACGTTCACTGCTAAGGACGCACATGTGAGCTTGACACTGAACACTATGAGAAGCGGCCGATGCTAGGTGCATAGCGTGCTTCGCACGCTAACCCCCATATTGGGGGTATTTTCAATACAAATTGCATTGCGTGCTTCGCACGCCAACCCGCATATTGGGGGTATTTTCATATTTTCAATACACAATGAATTGCGTGCTTCGCACGCCAACCCGCATATTGGGGGTATTTTCATATTTTCAATACACAATGAATTGCGTGCTTCGCACGCTAACCACTGTATTGGGAGTATTTTCAATACACAGTGCATTGCGTGCTTCACACGCTAACTCCCGGATTGTGAGATTTTTCAATACACAGAGCGTTTTTTTTTAAATCTGTGTGCAATAGCACGAGTAGACATAATCATTATTTTGCCAACCCCACGGTAAAGTCCACCACATGGCTTTGAACAGGGTACTTTTATGGTATTTTACGTTTTGATCGGTTTTGGGGAAACCAAGCGATCTATAAGGTCGCGTAAAAACACAAAATGTGCAGAATAACATACTACATTTATATTAATAGAAAAGTCGAAAAAAAATGCATTCTCGTAGGAAAAATCTCAAAAAATAGTTACTTTCGGTCAAAAAACGTGCTAAAACGCGTAAAAACAAAATGTGCAGAATAACATCCTACATTTATATTTATAGAACAATCAAAAACAAATTCATTCTCATAGGAAAAATCTCAAAAAATAGTTACTTCCGGTCAAAAAACGTGCTAAAACGCGTAAATAAACTAAATGTGCAGAATAACATCATACATTTATATTTATAGAAAAATCAAAACAAAGTCATTCTCGTAGGAAAGATCTAAAAAAATAGTTACTTCCTGTCAAAAAACGCGCTTCCAATTGTTGGATTTTTTGGCTAACGAACTCGTCCGAGCGACGTAGACAACCAACATGTGTACCAAATTAGAACCAAATCGGACTTAAAATGCGGCCGTTAAAGTGCGAACACATATATACTGTATAATATATGATTTTTAATGACACCCCAAAACGTGTTCTGGGGACCATGATCGGTGCTCATTTGCTACTACCGACCTTGGGTCTTACCATAAGGGCCACTGCAATAGCTCATTTTTCCTATGGAAATTCGCTAAAAATACATGCCGTAAAACTTACGACATGCCAGTAGTCATATAACTGTCGTGACTGTATACTGAAATTATTATCATAATCTCGTGCCACGTTGACCTTGAGTTTATTTGAAAAGTAGTCTTTAATAGTGATTAACTACTTGACATATTGAAATATGTAAATTTTAAAACACACAAACTATTTAAATAAAATTAGCAGAGGTGAAATAATGTAGGCGGTAGCAACACTTCTAATTAGTCGATTTCCACAGGAAAATGATCTATTGCAGTGACCCTTATGGTGAGACCTAAGGCGGGAGCACCGATCATGGTACCCAGAACACGTTTTGGGGTATCATTAAACATTGTATATACGTGTTTGCAATCTAACGGCCGCATTTTACGTCCGAATCGATCCAAATTTGGCTATCCAAATCCTAAACAAAGTTGGTCGTGAAGAATGATTACCTGATTCTAAATTTGCCAATTTGGTTCGTACATATTCTTCATCCGATTTTTTTACAGTTACACCATCCGATAGGTAATCAACATTGCTACGAAAAAGGTGTCGAAATTTTTTTGTTAAAATGTACTGTTTTTGAGTAATTTAGGTGTGAAATTTACAAACAGCCGCCATTTTGAAACGCATGATTGCATATAAACGCTTATTTTTCTTAAGCTAGATCGTTGTTGGGTTAAACTTCATGCCAAGTTTGAACCCAGTCGGTTAAACCGTTCTCTAGATTTGAATTATTTTGTAAAAGAAACAAAATGGCGGATATCGGGTAAACGAAGCGTTTTCGGGCCAATGTTTATAAATATGAACTATTTTGGTATTTTGACCCATAGATCCATTTCCCGAAGATCGGCACTTTACTTATGGGACATTCTGTATATACAGATGATTTTAATATAACTACTCTAGTTGTTAACTCTAGGGAAAACCAAGCGATCTATAAGGTCGCGTAAAAAACAAAAAAACTCTACAAAAAATCAATCTTTTAGGAAAACTCTCTTGTTACTTCCGGTCAAAAAATGTGCTTCCGGTTGTTGGATTTTTTGGCTAATCGTCCAAGCGACATATACAAGCAACATGTGTACGAAATTTGGACCAAATCGGACTTAAAATGCGGCCGCTAGAGTGCGAACACATATGTACATATATAGGCCTACATATTTATATATATGATTTTTAATGGCACCCTAAAACGTGTTCTGGGGACTATGATCGATGCTCATTTGCTACTCCCGACCTTGGTTCTTACCATGAGGGCCACTGCAATAGCTCATTTTTCCTACGGAAATTCGCTAAAAAGGAAAAATGAAATGGATCATTCTCTGTCTCGCTCACACTTGCCTTACCGACGCCGACGACAGTAGCGCTCCCGCTACCTAGCGGCTGCCGCGCTAAGTTTGCCGGATTCAAATAAAACTGAATCTTTAACATTGGTGTTGCGCTTCTAAGTTCGGTATTCATTGATAAAATCCACTATCCAAGCTTTCTCATCAGTCTGTTCAAATTAAATACAGATCCGCTGACTTTCTTATAAACAACAGAAATAGAAACGAAATCAAATAAAATCTAATTTAAACTTAAGCGCTGGAAATAAACCAAGCGAATTAATTAACCGGTGGTGAAAGAAGTTCGTGGATGATGGGTGGTTTTGGGCATCCGGCCAGCTTTGTGGGCAAACAATACTGCTGACAAGTCGGGACGACGTGAGCTACTGATGAAACCGATACAGATAGGGATCAGATGTGTGTCGACTTCGTCAATCAGATAGATTAGCCGGTGTATTGTAACGATGATGAAGCGAAATCTTCGATTGTTTACTTTCGCAGCTGAATCCAAACCGTGATCGCGTGTCGTCCGCTCGTTAAGCCAATTTTACTCTTTATTACTTCTCACGTTGTGAGCTTCGCGTTAAATTTATGGCGCGTAAAACAAAACTTGTAACCGAGAGTTAAGACGGAAGAGATAAATTTTATAAAAGTGTTTTTAAAAGATTTAGTACACAATTTTACTGATTTAGCGCGTCTTCTTATCTTTGCTTTCTTCTTTAGCCGAGGAAGACTTGTGTTTGTCTTTAATGTGATTTATATTGTTTCTACTAAATTTATGTAAATCTTCACTTTATTTTTGAGAAGCACAAAACGAATTTCCATAGGAAAGATGAGCTGCGTAAGATTTCGAACACTTATTTACATATACTGGGTGTCCAAACATCCCCCGCCCTAAATTAGATGTATCTATCTTAACCCTATCGAAAATGGCGGGCAGTCGAAGTTGAAAACATCTTACTAACACAGATTTTTAATTAGGTACGTTACAGTACCTTTCATTGTTAATAAATTTAAAGACTTACCTTAATTCTAAGATTAGATTAAATGCTCAAAATGACATCCATTTACTTGTTGGCAAAAATAAAGCCTTGATTCAAAGAAACGCCTTAGGCCAGTATTATACTATCAAATTTCTTTGTCAAAGATCTTTGATCAACTTTCTTTGATGCAATATTTGATTGTGTAATATTTAATCTTTTATCAAAGTTGGCACAAGTCAAATTTCTTTTGTCAAAGGTTCTCTAAGAGAGAACCTTTGATCAAATCTTTAATCAAAGATCTTTGACAGAGAACTTTGATAGTGTAATGCAGGCCTTACATTACTGAACATATCTGCTGTACTCATCTGACAAAAGTTTTCAATCCTTGCTCTTAATGCATCTACGTACTGAGGTTTATAGCCCGTCTCAACTTAAGTTGAGGCAAGGAGGGTGGGGGTAATTAGGGTCGGTCTCAACCATCATAAAACTGACCCTTATTAATGCCGCCTGAGTGAACCTGTAGGACACTCTAGTATAAAATTTCAATTCTGTATGTCTTAAGTGAAAATGAAAAAACGATATCATATTTCTTTTCATGATATTTTCCAGATAATTTTGATACCAAATTTGATTACATTTGGCCAACTTTGAGCTGTACTAGCATTATAAACTTTCTTAGTTGAATCAACATTACTAATACGGTTTACAACAATAAAGCCACACAAATGTACTAGAGAAGTTCATATTTAAAAATGTAATAAATAATAATTATTTGACAAAAAATTCGATACTGTTTCGTTATTTATCATAATATAAACAATTGTGTGTTTGTCCAATGTTAATCGGCCGACTTTAAAGTGTTGTAACAGTTTTTTTTCAATACAAGAAATTACAAAATAAAATTTTTATTATTAATGATAAAGCGGTATTAATTATATTGCATTAATTAACGCAACATAATAATACTAATAAGTAGTAATAACATATTATAATTACCATATTTTGTGATAGTTAAAACTTTCTCTCTTCTTTTCGGAGCTTATTTAATTATTAAATAGCTCGTTTTGCAGGCTTGAGACTGCCAGAGGCCGCATTAAATGTTTTGGTCTGTTAGACCTTCGTAAATTTTTTTATATTTTGTATTTTATAATTTGTTTGTATTTTTTTTACAAATATTTACAGTTAAATAATGTACACTAGCTGACCCGTGCGAAGCATTCGCATTCTAACTTACTTAAATCCCACTTAATTAAAGTACACTATACTATACATTCTAAATATACAATTAATTAAAAATAGCAATGTAGTGGCGTAACGGCAGTTCTCCAGCTGGGTATTGTTATCATCAGTGTTGCCAACGCCAGGAAATATCCCTACAACTTACTATTGATCTTACATCACTGTTACTTTCGGATTCTTTATGTCTTTTTTATTTTTTTTTTTATTTTTTCGTATAATTGTATTTTGTATATTTTTCCGGTGTAGCGGTTAAGGAAAGCTTTAAAATGATGCCTCATTCATGCAATTTGATGATGTATTAAGGAAGTTATGGCGTACCGACAAAAAAATGGTCTTGAGAAATAATATATGCGATTATTCCTTATCAATCAATCATCTATATATATAAAAATGAATTGCTGTTCGTTAGTCTCGCTAAAACTCGAGAACGGCTGGACCGATTTTACTATTTTTGGTCTTAAAATGTTTGTAGTAGTTCATAGAAGGTTTATACGTAAAGAAAAGTTTGAAAAGTTTCCCGAAAAAGTTTCAAATTTGGAAGAAACTGAACAGCATTTATTGTATGAACTCAAAACCATAGCTCACAAAAACAGCTGTTCGTATAAAAAGCTTATGTTTGTTTACATGTATTACCATAGCAACATTACTTAGCAAATTTATAATCACTTTACTCTTCAAAACCAACAGCTTTTTAAGGTTAGATTGAAAAACTATAAACAAACACAAATAAAAATGCTTACAGAATTATAATTCAACTTAAACATTGGTTATTAAATATCTATATAGGCCTACTTAGAGATATGCTGCTTAAAATATTGTTTATATAAAATATATCATAACTATGAAGTTTTTGATACTTTTCAAAACATATTTTCGCTATCAATAATAATAATAACAAACAAATTATTTGACACCATGCATAACCATAAACATACACGAGTTTAAACATATTTTATTGAAAACTAAAAAAACCATCTGAATTAAACTAAATGCCATTAAAATATCCCATTCGTAGCTTTATTTTGATATATACTGTATATTTAAATACTAAACAATATATATGTTATACTAATTAGGCCTATACATTTAAAATTACAAACTCTATTTGAACCAGTTTGTTACATCCTAAATTAACGCGGATGTTACAAAGTGATTCAAATATCTTTTCTACGACCCCCAGCTAATTTAAACCCTAGCTAAGAAAGTGTTAAAAGAAATTCGAAATTTTATGGTGGTTTGGGGAGGGGGGGGGGGTCAAAGTTACTAAAAATCCCTATAAGAACGAATTGGAATGAAATTTGGTGCGTAGCTTTCTCTAAGGCCGTAGGTGCTCGCAACATTGTCAATGAAATTAAGTGAAAGTCAAACTTAGTAAAATCTATAAATTAAAACGATATATTTAAAGCTTTTTCATGTTAGATAGTAGTTTACAGGAATACAATTTTCAGTGCTTTCCTAAATAGCGTAGACTTTTTTTCATGACCGGACAGTGTTTAGTAGGATACGCACAGGTATTCAACGAACAATTAAAAAGAATTACAATTACGTCAAAAAGACTGAAAATACCAACAACCACGGGCAACGCCGTACGGGTCAGCTAGTAATATATAAAAATTCATTCAAAATATTTACAGTGCTAAGTACATTTGTCTTAATAGTTGGACTCTTCAACTAAGAAAGTTTATAATGCTAGTACAGCTCAAAGTTGGCCAAATGTAATCAAATTTGGTATCAAAATTATTTGAAAAATGTCATGAAACGAAATATGATAACGTTTTTTTAATTTTGACTTAAGACATACTGAATTGCAATTTTATACTAGAGTGTCCTACAGGTTCACTCAGGCGGCATTAATAAGGGTCAGCTTTATGACGGTTGAGACCGACCCTAATTACCCACCCTCCTTGCCTCAACTTAAGTTGAGACGGGCTATAGTTTCAAACACTTTACTTTCGAGGAACTCCCAAAAAAAGAAGTTCAGGGGTGATAGATCGGGTGACTGGGCGGGCCACTCTATGGCACTACGCCGACCTATCCATCTTCCAGGAAACTGTTTTTTTAAAAATTTCGAAATTGTAGTGAACCGGGGCTACAATTCCTGTCTTGTTGAAATACAGGATTATAAGTTTCTTGAACAGTTTCATTAATGGCTGGAACAACCATCATTTTGTAACATATTTAAGTATTGTTCTCCGCTCAAATTTCCATTTATGAAAAACGGTCCAACTACAGAATTCATCACAATTCCTGCCCACGCGTTACACTTTTGGGGATTGTTATGGGCTTTTATCGTCCAATGTGGGTTTACTTCTGACCCATACCGGTAGTTGTGACGATTGCTGGTCCCATCTTGAGAAATATTTGACCGAATGAGTTCAAACTTGGCACGAAGTTTAACCTAACTACGATGTATCTCAAGAAAAATAAGCGATTATATCAAATCATGTGTTTAAAAATGGCGGCTCTTTATTCCTATAGAGGGTACCTAATTCCCCCATTGTATTTTTAATGTATTAATTTATGTAAATTTCTTATGTTTATGTTTTATTTATGCATGTATTATATTTTACAAGGTTTGTAAAAAAAAGGAAGAATAAATTAATTTCTAATTTCTAAAAATGCCAAACCTAAATTACCCAAAAACAGTAGCCCTACATTTTAACAAAACATTTCAAGACATAGTGTAACTGTCAAAACAATCGAATGAAGGGTAGTTAAGTTATGTGTAATAATTGGTTCGTTCAACCCGGCATCCTATACCAACACAGTAAACACAACAATATTGTATGTACATTTGCTGTTGTTATCGTTACCTTTACTATTATCCTTCATCCAACTGCACCACCCGATAAGGAAAAAAGGCGTTTTGTTATTTTTTGTTGTTAAAGTTTACGGGTTTTCAGTAATTTAGGTTTGAAACTTTCAAAATATTCGCCATTTTAAAACGCATGATTGCATATAATCAATTATCTTTCTGAAGATAGATCATTGTTAATTTAAACTTCGTGCCAAGTTTGAAATCAATCGGCCAAAACTTTCTCTCGATATGAATTATTTTGTAAAAATAAAAAGGCGTATGTCAAACCCAAATTACTCAAAAACAGTAGATTTTAACTAAAAATGTCAAGACACCGTTTTTGTAGCCCTGTTGATTCGGATGGTGTAACTGTCAAAATAATCTAATGAAGGATAACAGCTAAGATAATAATAGCATATGTAGGCCTACATACAATATTGTTGTGTTTACTGTGTTGGTATAGGATGCCGGGTTGAACCAACCAATTATTACACATAACTTAATTATTATCCTTCATCTGATTGTTTTAACAGTTACACCGTCCGTTAGGAAATTAAAAGGGCTACACAAAAGGTGCCCAGACATTTTTTGTTAAAATGTACGGTCTTTGAGTAATTTAGGTTCGAAATTTTCAAACAGCCGCCATTTTGAAACTCAAGATTGGATTTAATCCCTTATTTTTCTTGAGATAGACCATTATTAGCTTAAACTTCACGCTCAGTTTGAACTCAATCGGTCAAATATTTCTCTAGATGTGAATTATTTTGTAAAAAAAAAATGGTTGATATCTGGAAAACGAACCTTTTCCGGATCTATGTTCATATAAACAATTTTTTCTTATTTTTACCTGTACAGTCAGTTCCTGAAGTAGTATCCGTTCCTCCTGAAACACATTGTTGGACGGCATATTTAATGCAGTAATTTGTTTAGAGGTTAAACAAATACATAATTCACAAGAAACGGTACAGCCGGCCTTTGATGCAGCATAAGAAAGTATTATATCACTTAAAGATGATTAGAACACCCTTTCAACAACGGTACTTTACGAGTGGGCATATCTAAAGCAAATTGTCGTACATAAATATAATCCAAAGTATTAAAGATCCGAACAGAACATGGAAGTGAATTAACACGCCACTCCCCGCCATTATTCACTAGGCTTACATAGGCTACACGTCAGTGAACACCGAGGCTAACACAAAACCTTAGTCCGTCTTGTAATGATCAGTTTCATCATCGATGTATCTTTGTAGACATGGGCTGCATCCGTCCATCGGATCGCTGCAAGTTTGTAGGTTAGAATCAGCACAGATGCATAAACGAATAGATTTGTCACAACGACAAGCACATCTGTGAGAATTCTGACAAAAACTTAACCAGTGCATTTCTCGCAATTCTCGTTATTCAACCAGTAAAAAGACGGAACATAAAACATCCTGTAATTTCTGATTTAATTAAAGCAAAACATATGTTGATGGTCTCAATAATGACATGTGTCATAACGATCCAGTTACGAAAAAGCTATGACATATTTTGTTGTCTATTGATAGTAGGCCTACTATTAAGCCCCAGTGAAAAATAACAGGCAGGTTAATTAGATACACATAAGAAATACATCATTTAAAAAAATACTTATTTAAATATTTTAAAACAACAGACTTTTCTAGGCCTACCTAACTATGCTGAAAGAAATTTCAACTGGTAAATGTATACAATTATAAGGACTATAAAACCGTAGGACTATTTGTCAATTTTTTTATACCTTACTAGAAGAAGAACCCCTCCATGCTCCGTACGCCAACCCCGTTGGAACCATCTATACATATAATCATGTTATGTTTTCTTTGTAATAAAAGTGTAGGGTTAATAATAACCCCACAGCTAAGATGGTAAATAATGTTAAAAGTTCAAATTAAATTATTTCTTATATTTTATAACAGCAGTTATAATAAAAGTTAAAAGAACCAGCAAGGCTCTGGTCTACACTTTAATGAAAACCTAACCTAATTGTTAGAAATACAAATAATTGCTTCAAAGTTTGAAATCAGCTGTTAATGGCAATATTGGAGCAAACAGCTGGTTTATCTGTTATTTTATTAAATTGGTTGGTATGGTAATAAATGTGTTGGTTCATCGTCCTAGGCCTAACCTAAGATTTTTTCCGAATAAATTTACAAATATTGGAATGAAAAATGTTTTTATCAAAATGAATTATAACCTATGTTACTCAGGAAAAGTGTAGCTTTTTACTTTCTCCCTCCTATACGTAGTATTTGGAGAAAATATTTTTTCGTTCAAATTTTCGAACTTGAATTTTGAGTGGCATTATCTGTTATGGTGTTCCCAGAACCCCAAAAAATTTTTTAGTGGAATTATCTGTGTTGGTGTTCCCTGAACCCAAAACTATTTTTAGTGGAATTATTTGTTTTGGTGCTCCCTGAACCCCAAAAAAGTGTTTTTTTTTTGTGATGTCTGTCCGTGTGTCTGTGTATCTGTTAGGATGTGTACAGGGCTGGAGACCGTACCAACGGTCCGATTTTAATGAAATTTGGTATGTAGGTGTAGTTCTGGAATATCTCCAGGCGTTTTTTCTTCATTTTTTAAAATTTTAGATTTTCAAGGGGTTTTACCCCCCAAAAATGGCCGAAAAACGAGAAAAAATCAAATTTCTCAAAAGCGGCTCTAACGATTTTGATAAAATTTGGCTTGGAAGCCCATAATGTAAACCCATATGCAAAAAACTGTATATTTCTAAAAATTATCGTTTAGGTAATAATAATAATATTAACTGATTTTTGGGAGTTTTTGGCCCAAAAGAGAGTTGTTTTTCAAAACCTTTTTTCGTGCATCCATACAGGCCTACTTTACATGTTTGGTTCAAATTTGTTCGAAATCGATCGAATAGTTTTAATAATAATAATAATAATAATATTATTATAATATAATATAATATGGATGTGTGTTACATGCAGCTAGTATTTTCCATGTTATATTTTCCTACTTTTGCAATTCTAAATAACCACCTCCTATGCACTTGGGAAGGTATAAAGTTTCAACTGGGAGAAAGTATGTGGCAGTTATCTGGTACCGTTTATTATTAGTAAAACAATTTTTTTAATCGGATCATTAGTTCCAGAGATTAGGCCTACTTCCTACATACAAACAAACAAATTTTACTTCTTTATAATATTAGAATAGAATAGATTAGTGGAATTTAATAGGAATAAACTATAATGACTTTATTTAAGGGTACTGGGTACATTTAATAAATTTGCCAATTTGGTTAAAGTAGTTTGGCGTTGAAACGATTTGTGGAAGCTCTTGCGAGTCATTGTTATAATTTTACTCTTATGTAGGATATACTCTTTTTATATCGCCAGTGGTTAAGGTGCAACCATTGTCAGTTTGCGTATTCGTGTTGCATGCTGTGTATTGGAGTACAATGATGACTAAATTTCGTAATTTAAGACCGTTAATAATCTGCCAAACGTTAAACCCGAACTCTTACAATCAATCTGAATGCTTACACAGCCATTGGGCGAACGACCTTGAGCCTTCTCGGAACGTGGACTAATTTGTAAAGTTTTGCTTGAAAGTGACCAATCAGGGCGGCAGGTGTTTCTGTTGTCCGCGGAGGATATGAAATATAAATCTAGTTTTTTTCAACGCCCGCTTCAAGGTGGAAGGAGAAAGGGATATTAATTTATTCATTTACACCGCCATTTTATCCCCTCCGGCAATCGTTTAAAAATTTCCACAGGTTTGATTTGCCGCTGCTGCATAAAATACTAGTGTAATTTGTTGGATAACCATTTGAACTGTGAATCACTCGTAATTATTAGCGAATTTTTCATGGGAAAGATGAAATCTTATCAATGAGCACCGATCAAGGTCCTCAGAATACGTTTTTTGGGTGTCAATAAACATTATATATATATACATACTAGTGGACCTGGCAACGTTTCGATATTGCTTGATTTGGTTTTAAGGGTAGTTATCTAATTTCATCCCTTTCATTCAAGTAATCGAATTGCAAATGTATTTATAGTTTGTAGGTGTGTAGTGCAATTTATTTTTATTGCATAGGGGTAGCTACCCCATTTAAATCATTTTGTTTGTAGTGACAATATTCTCTTAACAAATCCTGGTACATTACTTATGTGTGTACAACTGTGAAATTTTAGTGAAATCAATTGAGTACCGTAGTTTTTGAGAAAAAAAAAATAAGTGGATTGTTATTTAATTTTAAAGGTAGTTATTCCATTTCATCCCTTTGACTTAAGGGTCTGCTCCAGTAAACGAGAAAGCAACCGGAAACGAAAACGTTTCTCACTATATCCCTATCTATACTATACGCGCTATAACTTTTCACTTGGGATTTTTGGAGTTTAATGTGAAAATGGTATCGGCAACGTCGCACTGCTGAGACGAGCGGATGTGTCTTATTGCGCTGGCTCACAAGTGCCTTCCTGAGAAGGCTCTTTCGAAATTGCAAATTATTATTTTTTCTTCTGAGACATTTTTTAATATTTCTTATTATAACATGTTTGGTCATACTTTACTGATAATAAATATCTAAAATTTATTAAAATTGGACAATTATAAGTATTGTTTATAGTTGTATATTGTAATAGTTAAAACATTATTAAAAATTCCAGGTAATTAATTCAACCATGAGTTCATCTCTTCATGGTAGTCGTTAGTCTTTTTTGAACCGAATATACGTGGTTCAGATTTAATCCATCCTTTTGATGATCCAGCACGGCAAACAATAACACTACTCCCTTTTCCAATTGGTGCCCCCAGACTACCCTGTACAGTTTCATCAGTCCAACCTGTAGTTATCGTAGTGTTTTTATTAATCCATGTCTCGTCCAAAAATACAGTTTTATTCCAGTCAATATGTTTGGAAGCCCTTAAAACGATACCTTGCCAGTGCCACGTCAGGTCTCTCAAGTAGTACCTTACGTTTGTTTATTTTCTTATACTTAAATCCAATTTTCTTTAAAATGTTACGAAGGGATGTGTGTTTTCCCCCAAAAAATCCACATTCATTCATACTTTTTAACAGTTTGGGAACAGTTAGAACTTCTTTTCTATTGTAGTAGGAGTATACATAGGAGGCCTACATGTCGCCTTATGGCACCGTTGTCAAAATTATCAATATCAGTATTTGGTTTTTGTTTATTTCTTTTTTTACCTGGTGTTACAGGACTCCCGTCATCCTTTTTCTCAGCTGTTTTCTCGTGGTTTCCAATATTTACCACTGTTCGTTGACTTATATTACAAGCCTCCGCAACCCGTTTTAAAACTTGATGTACATTTCTTAACGGTCCATTGTTTGTTTTCTCCTGTTGGAAATACCGCACGACAATGAGAACGATCGTCCTAGCCTGACTATTGAGTGCTTTTCTTTGACTGCTCGGCATTACTAAAAACGTCGGCCACAATCGCAAGTCACAAGCACAGTAACATACAACGCGAACTGACCAACAGGAAAATTTCTGAAGCAACAGAACTCTAATTTTTACTTTTTACAAAACATTTTTACAAACATATTTTTACTTTTTACTTTAAGATATTTATTTTCAGCAGGTTAAAAACGACATTTTTGAAACTTTAAATTATTTTGAATTAGTTTTTTTTTCAATAGTATTTGTTTTATATTTAAATGTTAATTTTTCCGCAAAACGATCACAATATATTTAGTTTTACCCTTTACCAGTACTATTAGTTGTCTGATTACAAATATGTTTATATATTATTTCTTGTCAGAAAATTATCTTTATGATGCATAGTCATAATGAACTTTTCATTAAGTTTTGAAGAAAAAGTGTAATTTTCACTAGGAGCCTAGTTGTGAGTCATCGTCCAACCGGATACATGTGATAGGAGGGATGGGGTAGCGAGCCGCCCCGCAGCGTTGCCAAACTGTGCAAGTCCCAAGTGAAAAGTTATCGCGCGCGGGGTATAAACAGTGCAATTTCTTGCAGCTGAACGCTTTGACATTGCCTCAATTCAAACCATTTCATAAGTCTATCTTTTGTAATTGAGTGTTGAAAAAAAAACTGAATATTCTTTAAAAATTTCGGATCCGGCTTTGTACTTACAAAATGTCAATTGCAAGACGGATGCGTATTGTGACTGTGCTTAAAATGAGACCTTGCAAACAATTTTATGATAAAAAGTAAACGAAATAAATGGTTTGTAATTATTTAACATTGCTCTTATGGGATAAAAATCCAAGATGGCCGCCACTACAGCAGACCCTTAAGTAATCAAATTGCAAGTTTTGTATATCCCTTAAAAATAATATTACATATTACATAATTTTAGCTCGTAGCGGACAATCTAGCTTTTTATGCTTCTTTTAGGGAACTTTTATGGTATTTTACGTTTTTTTTTCGATTCTGGGGGGAACCAGACGACCTTCTTAGTTCTATAAGGTCGTGTAAGAAAGTAAAATGTGCAGTATAATCTCCTGTATTTATTGTTTTAAGATAAAACCCCGAAAATGTTTCATTCTAGTACGGAATATCTAAAAAAAAAAAAAAAAAAAAACTGTTACTTCCTGTCGAAAAACGTGATTCCAGTTGTTTGATTTTCAGGCTAACGAACTCGTCCGGG
>JAGFPH010002537.1:173342-186563 GCA_018207615.1 Philaenus spumarius | reverse complement strand
TAGTGTTGTTGCCAGTTGCATTCAACCGTGTTTCTCCTCCGTTTTCATTATCTCGAAGGAATTTAATTCTCGATCTTTTTTCAAAATAATGCGGTACTAACCGGACAGTTTGAACAACCTATCCCTTCCCTTCCGTTTTAAAAAGAAAACAGGATCTACGCAACGAAAGGAAAAAAACGGATGGTGTAAACCTACACTAAGGTGAGGTCAAGAGCATTTTGCCGCGTCTACGTTTGATACGAGTTCTGTTTGAGCGTTCACCTCCTCCGAGCTGATAAAAGCTGTATAGAACTGACACTAGCAGATGTCCCCGCACCTAATTTACACCTTAACAAGTCAATACGTTGATATTATTCATGAAATCCGCCTATTCCGAATTCCCACTAAACCGAACAGTGTTCGGTCCCAATTAGTTCGGAATAGCGTATATCATTGTACGTAAAATCCAAATACCCCTCACTCGCAATCTTTCTTAAATCTCTGAACCTACAAAAGTGAAGTTTAGAAATGGGGGTTTCCTGTAATTACATAAGCACCCACCAAAACAAGAATTTCTGTTTCTTACTTCATGCAGCTTTTTATTTTTATATGTAGAGATAACTTGTTAAGGATTTATAAACTTTTTGATCTACTTTGTAATATTATTTTGTGGTATTTGCTTACCAAGCTTTTTTAATCAAACATTCATTTTACAGCATTTTTAAGAAAAACATTGGTACTACTTGGTGCGCATGGAGTTGGAAGAAGACATATTAAAAACACTCTAATAGCAAAGCATACGGACAAATATGCTTATCCCATTCCTCGTAAGTAATTTTGTACAAAGAAATATTCTAGCTATGTATATAATTTGTATCTAATACTGAAGACAAAGAGAATCCTATTATTGTTTAGCTTCAGTTTTTCCAATTTGTAGTGTATGAAGACAATACTCTTTAAAAGTTCACTACTGTTATATATAGAGTGCAGGTGTATCTGCCAGTTCTATAAAGCAGGTAACTAAAAGCAGTAACAAATTATAGAAACTAAATGTGCACATTTAAATGAAGCCTATACTTACATACTTTGTATTACTTAACCAGTTTCGGTTGGATCAGTCCGTCAGTTTAAATTTTAGTCCCTACACTCTGCAGATTGTTCAGGAGTTGAGAGATGCTTGGAACATAATGGCAAGGATGGACTAAGAACAACACTTACTGGTGTTGGACAAAGCAAACTTTCTTATAGGCTTTGTTATGTGTGGAAATATAAGCCCAACTGCCCAGGGTTCAAAATGACGAATCACTAAGGTTCAGGGATTATAATAACAGAAACTAACCCAATTCGTATGCTTTACAATTATTATATTTGGTTCTTTTAGTGGTTCAGTGGTCGTCAACTATTCTCTTTACAATTAATAAACAAACTGCAATGCCTGACTAATTTTATAATGCTAATACTCTCCTTACAATTTACAAACAACCTACAATACCTAACCAATTTTATAACGCTAATCAACTTATCTTGCTCATACTAACTAAATCAATTTGACAATGCTACCCCAAGAGAATAACTATGCTCATGTAATACTGACTCAAACGAGCTGCTACTTTAATTGCACCAAAAAGAAACATAAATACTTTAATGATCAATACTGGACAGTCTGTTCACCTGCCTTCTCTACCAATGCGTTTCAACTGGAATCCCCGTGGCACCCTCTCTCAGAACGTCCAATCCAAGATCGATTCCCGATCAGCAGAGCCTCCGCTGTCTCACGGAAAAACTGACCCTGTCCCACAGAGTCTTCGCCCGTCCCACCAAACACTGGTCCTGGATCTAGGTCGGTATGACCTTTTTATAGTTTGCCAGATTGTCCAAGTATGTCTCTTTAAATGTGCCTTGCTTGAGTCAACTATTTCACAACATTTGGCAGTATTACCCAATGTTACTTTCTGAATCTTTGTCTTGGGCTAGAAATCCTGAACTATTCTTTATAATATTTGTATTTTCTGTATTTAGTTCTTAATCCAAACAGCTCCATTAATAAGAACAAAATTTCAAACACTATATAGGCATCTTAAACAGATTGAGATGCTCAGGAAATGCCGCAGACAAACTGGAAACCAGGACTTCGCATTACCGCACGCATCCTACGCAAATGTGGTTATTTCGATAGATGTTTCCACATTTTCAGATTTCCCACTATGCTAAATTGTAATGGCTATCCCACTTACGGGATATAATTGCTCCTGATTACTTTCTCGGAAGATATTTTTTGAAAGAAGGAGTCTACACCCAGTGATTGCACTACCGAGGAGCTGAAGATTGCTATGTATTATAAAATACTATCCATTCCAATGGGTAAGATTGGAAGCATAATGGATGGTTTACCGCAGTGCATTCATATAACAAGACTTTTTGTCGGACATACTTTTCAATAAAAACAAAAGATTCACTTAAATGTGTAAATAAAGTTCCTGTGATTTCTTACTGATTTTTTATTTCATTTGAAACTAGCAGATACAATACAAACCACCAATATACCCAAATAACAGTAATCACAAGTACCTATTTGGTATACATATTCGTTCATTTTTAAAAATTTTTAAATAACCATTTTAAATCCTATAAGTTTGTAAGAAAATCTTGATTGTTGATCAACCCCCTAACTAATAATATATATGCTTTCATGAAGCAAATTTTCCTTGCATTTCAGATACTACAAGACCTCCTCGAAGTGACGAAGAAAATGGTCGCAACTATTATTTTGTATCTCATGATGAAATGATGGCAGACATTGCAGCTAACGAATATCTAGAATATGGTAATACTAATATACTTACACAATGTTGTCATTTATTACAGTTACACAATAATGTTATTTATTACAATTATAGTAGATCGCCGATCATCCGAAATGTCGGTTAATCGAAAGATTCAAAATTCACGCCACGCCAACATTACACGAGTGTGTGCATCAGTCCGGTCCGTTTCACTGTTCCATGTCCACCTAACTTCATTTGTGTCACTGACCATCAGTGTTGTTTTAATTGTCCCTACTGTTGTTTTTTGTGCTGTGTGACTTCTAGTAATGTCGGCGAAACATATTGTGCTTGATCTTTCTAACAAACTTAAAATTGTAGAACGATTAAAAAAAAGGTGCCAGTGGATCAAGCTTAGCTCGGGAGTTTGGTGTTGGGAATTCAACAATAACTGACATTAAAAAGAACAGTGAATCTATCACAAAGTTTGCTTGTGTGCTGGACAGTGAAGAAACCTTCCAATGCTTCGATACCGCTATTAAATGGTTAGAACAGCAAAACGAATGCGATGCTGTGCAGCTTCAGTCTTTGAAACGCCTACGAGACTTGGCGGCAAAAAAACAAGTCTCAAAACTTTAGCAAACAAACATGTTCGACTTTTTCTTTTAGGTTAATTTTGTACTGTTTTTATCACATCTAAGTAAGTAAACTAAAAAAAGTGTGCAATCCCTACTTTATATGTATGCATTATACATGAACTTAAATCAAAGCATTATTTCTAGTCCAATAACATTTTTTATTTGCGTCCCACCCATCCCATTACCCTCAACAAAGAACTAGGCTTTTTTCCATAAATTATCTGACCACCCTCCTGCACCAATTGTTTCGGATAATCGGTGCTTTACTGTAATTTTATTAACTGAAGATAAATTTCACTTGCTTAGAGGGCTCCGGAACAAATACAATATTATTTCTTCCAATTTTGTTTTTAATGATTAGTGTTTTTTATTATTATATCTCAACTCTTAGTGGGTGAAAATACACTTTTTGGCTGGTATGTCACATAAGAATAAGAAAAAATTTGTATCAATTTATGAATAATTTGATATATTCTACCTAATTTCAAATTAGTAATTCAAGTTGCAACCTGTGGTGGGAATTTGGGTTTTTAGCTTTCCCTGTATTGGCTAACCTGCTTGTACAGTGTTTGCTGACAGTCAGCTGTTTAGTTTAGTGAGATAATATATTGTTTGAAAATAGACTTGTGTCTTGTTCTATTAATTAATATTTCTCTTGACATTTGATGTGTTTATGAATTATTGTGTAGTTTTAATACATTTGTAGATGCTTAACAAAAATTGACGTGTCAGACTCTCGCAAGGGGTGTCTGATACAAGGTTAAATTAATATAGCCTAGAATGTGATAGTGACAGTTAAGTTTGATTGGAGCAGGAACCCATGAAGAGGCAATGTACGGGACTAAGTTGGAAACAATACGAAAAATACATCAAGACGGAAGAGTGGCTATCCTTGACGTAGAACCACAGGCACTGAAAGTGTTACGAACCGCTGAGTTTGCGCCTTATGTTGTCTTCATTGCAGCTCCGTTGTTGCAAAATTTAGCAGATGTAAGTACAGTTGTTGATTTGTGTATAGCGAAATTAATTTAACAATTTTCTTGAGCTTTAAAATTAGCAGTTATTTTTCATTTCAAAGTGGAACGTCCAACTTCTGTTTCTTATACCTTTTCCCCTCATTCCGTTCTAACTCGTAGACATTTTTTCCATCACGTCCCCTGATTCCATAATAATGCATATTTTTTCTTAGTATTAATGCGTATCTCATACTGTAATCTAATTTGCTTATTTTAAAGATAAGATGAAAACTAAACATTTAAAAGAAGCGTTTTGAAAAACCTAACAGAACAAGCAAAGAGAATGAATACAATTCTACTTAAACATTGTGTAAAAATCACATTCCATATATATTTTTTAAAACCTGTATATGAAATTACATTTTATTAATTTATGTCCTTGAATTTCATGCTATGTTATTGTAGTTAATATTCCAACAATTTATGAAGATACCATAATTTAAAATATTTGGACTTTTGGTTCATTCCATATAAAATCCACCAGAGTCCTTAACTTCTATGTCTCAGATTTACATGATTTTTGTGTATTAGTTATAAATATATATTTTTCATATTTTTTACTTGCATAGTTTTTTAATGTTAATTTTTGAAAATTGTGGAAATAACTGAATTTTGCAATGTTTTGGATCACATAAATGATCGTAGAATTACAACCGATGGTGCTAGAGGGATGTTTTATAGTTAATTGTAAAGCTTATTGTATGGGCTTTCATTTGATATTTTACATGACTACCTCAAAACAAGAACATTTTTAATGTATGTCATTCCTATATATATGTTTATGTATGTTATTGTTTAATATCTTCAGTACCTGGAGACCGAGCTAAAGCTTGATTATAAGCAGGGCTATGATTTCAATAATAAATATTGGATTATTGAGTTTTGAGGTTAGGCCTATAACATTAAACAACTAAATAAAGGGTATATACAACATTAGGCTTACCTGTAATAAAAATACAGTTTAAAGGATTAACCACAATCTCAACGCTACGCCTCAGAAATAAGTCAGGCCTAAATTAAAGTATTATTTCAATATCGATTTATTCCTAGGGCCTAGTTCGCTCACGTCAATAACTACTATTATTGCAAATTTCCGTGAACATCGTTTAGGTTAGGCCTATAACATTAAACAACTAAATAAAGGGTATGTTTATTATGTATTCGTTGCCATGGTATAACTATAAAGATACAACATTAGGCTTACCTCTAATAAAATATACAGTTTAAAAGAAAGCAGATGATTATTGTAATGGCATTGAAAACATTTGCATCAGCTGTGCTTTGTATTGTTTAAAATGGACAAATTTCACTTTTTAATTTAATAAAAAGACGTAGAAAACGAATTTTCCCAGACTGGTGACCATTTCCAATTGATTTCTCGTGGCCAAAAGCCTAATATAAAATCAAAAAATCAAAAATCCTTAGACGGAGATTCCAGATTCATTTAGCAGACAAACAGTTATCTCTCGCTTTAGAAGATAAGATTCAAAGCGAAGTTAGAACCATTGGGTCCTCTCTTCCACTTAGTCTCGAATTACAAAGTGCATAAAAATACGCACTACAAACAAAGATTCATAAACAAACAAAATAATAATAATTACAGCAGAAACCCGCTATTCCGAAAATCCGTCTATTCCTAACAGAATTCAGACAAACTACCGAATTTTTTAACATAAAAACAGGAGAAATTAAAAAGACGTTCGTGAAAAAACGTACATTTATTGTTAAACAAATAAGTTAAATAGAGACATACATAGAGCCTAAGCTTGATGAAAACGCCTGAAACCAAATTGGAATGAAAGCTGTTTGGTTTCCTTCACGTTTTCCATCCGTTTTGCGGTAAGGAAGCTGCGGCAACAAGAGTCCGGTGAAACGGATACCGGGTCCGTAGAAAGCAGGAAGGATTAGATACAACAGCTAGGCACTAGTAGTGTTGTTGCCACATGCCAGTTGCGTTCATTCGTTTTTGTTATCTCGAAGGAATTTTTAGTTCTCGATCTTTTTTTCAAGACGATGCGATACTAACGGACCGACTGCGGGATGACAAAATGGACAGCATGAACAACCTATCCCTTCCCTTCCGTTTTTAGAAGAAAACGGAATCGTAACGCAACGGATGGTGTAAACCTACACTAAGGAGATGTCGAGAGCATTTGCCGCGTCTCTGTAATATGAGTTCAGTTTGAGCGTTCACCTTCTCCTTGTTTTCCTCCGATCCGATTAACGCTGTATAGAACAGGCACTAGCAGATGCCCTCGCACTTAATTTACGCCTTAACAAGTCAATACGTTGATATTATTAATGAAATCCGCCTATTCCGAACAGTGTTTGGTCCCGAATAGTGGGACTCTACTGTACTTTTAAAATATAATGTACAAAAACTGAGAAAACTAAATATATACACATTTATCTCCTAAGTAAAATAAGCTACACTATATATAAACACACTTTCAAACACACCAGCTCAAAATAGTCAAAACCGCCCGAGCACCCGGAACTACCCAAAAGTGCTGCAGAACCAACAACCCAAAGCCTTCTTGAACCGAACACGATGGTTGATGCATTTCAAACTCTTCGGCTCTAGCCTATAAACTGTGACAGTGAATGATTTATTAAATGTCTCAGTTCTGTTCCTGGATATTTACAAACGAAGCTAATAACAAAGCACAATAATGAAGCACTTACATTTGGAGCCTATAAACTGTCACAGTGAATAATTTATTAAATATCTCAGTTCTGTGCCCAGGTATTTACAAATGAAGCTAATAACAAAGCACCTCGTTGTGTGTCAGTAGCATTTACACTTGAGCTAAAGCCAAACCTGTCTGCCAGATAGCAAGGCAATCCAGTGAACAGAATAGCGTGCAATCACAACAAAGTTTTAGAATTGAAATTTGTTTATAATATTTTGTCTCATGATTGTCTCGTTCTAAATCCAAAAATGAACAATAATTTGAACATGCTGAAGTTTGTTATCTAATTCCATATGCATGCCATTGATGGTCATATTAGTTAGATTCATGCCAAATATCAAGGTGGAGAAAAGATGGGATCATGGATAGTTAAAATCCAGATCCAGTAGATGCTGTAATTCAACATAATTATCATAACAAAACTGGTTACTCTAATATACAAAAATCATGCAAATCTGAGAAAAGCAGGTTCAAAATGTATTTTTCATTGGTGATTTAATACGGAATAACTCTTTAACACCCTGTACTGGATATGTAGCACATCTTGGTTTACTTTACACCACTTTAACCAAGTAACCATTATTTTCTCAGAACTGAAGAGAAATTAAAAATGCCTTTTAACTATCTTAAATTCACCTATTAGAACATTTAACCCTTACAGCTCCTAGAACAGAGGAGCCCCCGACACGGCAAGTTTCAGTTCCTATCAAGGATTAGGTGACGGCCAATCAACACTATGACTTCATTTTGTCTAAGTTTCATCGACTATCCGATAAGTGCTGCACTCTCTAGAGACATTGAGAAATCTTTTGCAACCAAACAGAAATAACATGGGTGATCAGTTCTTATCATAGAACTATATCAATACACCTGGAATGTTAGCGCAGTGGAGTTTTGGAAGCGAAAAACGGTCCTTCTCCCTCCACTTGGGCGTCAGCTTCATCAACTGTGCGATTTCTGCCGCAAAATATTTTAATGCACGCAGTCATTAACACGCTCCTCCATCGCGCAGGGATCATCCGATTGTAATTAAACTTACATATTTCTTATCTAGAAGAATTGAGGATTCCAACGGAGTGAACAACGTACAGATCATTCAGTTAACAGATTTATAAAAACACAAAATATAATCAGCCAAAAAAATCGGAACATGAAAAGTTATTAAGCGTAAACTTTTTTTATTTTTGAACAACCCTCAAGCAAGAAAATGTCGAAATGAAAGGAAATGAGTTGATTAAAAACTTTTATTTGAAACCTTTTTTATACAGTCTTTGGTTTTACTCACATTTAAATGTTAAATGCGCGCTTTCGATATCGCCACCGCTGCCGTCGAGTCTACCGTCCGGACTCAATCCATGGATCAAAATAAAGCATCAATGGGCCTACATGAATCTGGTGAGGCGCGAAAGCGTGTAAAGATAGGGCGCACAATGCTGAAATCCACTGAGCGGCCGTGAGTGACAACCAAGGGGTGGGGTAAAGACTGTTTTCTTGAACACAGCCCGAGCATTCCAGGTGTATTAATAGAGTTCTTATTTACTATTATTTTAACAATAGGAACATCTGCTAATCAGCTGTTCAGTTAGGTGTAGTAGTTAGTCAGAAACTTGGGATGTGTTTACTTTTATGTTGTGTTGTTTTGTTTATGGTTTTAAAACATGTTTTGTGATTCTATTGTTAAATTTAAGAGTGTGAATAATGGTTTTAGGTAACTCTAAAATATGTGAGTACTTAGATGATTCGGATCGTGATATTTTTAGTGTCGAAGAATTGTGTTTGTTCTTGCAGCATGATATTTGTTTTAATCAATTTTGCAAACCAAAAGACACCTCACTTGACATACTTTTTATACTTACAAGCCTTCATAAATCCCTCTTCCTTCTTCCCTAGTAGACTTTCCTCACTACAATGTTTATGGACTCATTAGATTCTTACATCCTATTCCAAATGTGACCTATTATCAAAATTTTGTGTGTAGAATATTTGTCCAGTATAACAATTTTTCAGGGAATCTTTCCTAGACTGCAAATGAATAACAATTGTAATAATTAGAAAGAGAGTGTTGTTTATCTCAACTTTATCAAATAAAATGGAAGTGTTTATTTTACCCACTATCTTTTGTAAACTAAACAAATTATGTCTATGTTTTTATCCGCAACACTTTTAAATGTTTTAGTACGATGGAAGTTTGGAAAGACTAGCTAAAGAATCGGACCTTCTACGACAAGCGTATGGGCACTTTTTCGACTTGACCATTGTGAACAATGATATCGAAGAAACCATTGCGGCGCTGGAGCGTGCGATCGAACGCGTACACACCACACCCCAATGGATTCCGGTCTCATGGGTCTACTGACCTTCAATGCCTTCGAGATCCAGTACCCCTTGCGGAAAGTAGGTCCGGGTGGCGAGTGCAATGACGGTGACGGTGTAATAGTCGGTTTTTGGGAGCACAGGGCATAGACATTATTTATACCAACTTTGTATTATATATAAAGAAATAATAGCAATCTCTTTTTATAGTGTGATACAATCTTATAAAAGAATAGTGTGTTAAAGTTGAGGGCCATCGAATGGTGACTGTTCATAACACTAATACTGAGTTCATCAGTGAAACATACGTTCTATCGTAAATGTTGATCAATTATATACAATACTGTATTTGATGATCATTTTTGCTTTTCCTCTTTCAAATTTACAAGCAATGGTGATCATCGAGCAGTAAAACGTGTTTTTGTTCTCAATACCAAAGTCGGTCGAGTATCTTAAGTTACCTGTAGCTGCTAACCAGTTTACCTCGTGTCCCTTTTCCATCTTGGCAGTGTACTTGGTCATACTTTCTTTTAGTTCCGTAAGTAAAATATACATTTAAAAGTTTTGGCATTGTTTTATCAATAAGCTATAACATAGCACTACTTAATCTGTACGGTTTTGTTTTCCCACGTAGTCATAAAATGTACTTAGTGAGAACATTAACATTTATTATATTATTACTAGTATTGCTGGTGTTGAAAATGTACTTCATTTATTTAGGATTGGAATTTGGTAATGTAAAAAATTTGTTAACATAGCCTTAAATTAGTTCTATACTTAATTTTTCCTGAACATTATTTATTATGGAGCGAACTGCAGCTTACTAATATTATGTTAACACGCTAACCGAACATTGATTTCTGTAATGCTATTAGAAAGCCTCGATCTCACAAACCAGGTAAATTATTGTCTTCAATAATTGTCGACTGACTATAAAATCTGGGGTAAGTGCCGAAAAGGAAGTTTTGAGAAAAAAAACTTCCTAAAAACTACCGTTTTCATTATTTATTTTCTGTTTTAGCCTTAAAATGTGTCAAAAACTATTCTACAAACATTTCTCAAAGTTAAGTCGAGAAATAAAATTTAGCATTTTTAATAATAAATTTTTACCTGGGAATAAATTTAAAAAAGGGCTAAGTGCCAACTCTTATACTGTAAAAACCGGGCTAAGTCCACTACTCAAATCTGTAAAAAGCGGGCTAACTCTTTAAAATATAATAGTTATTTTTGGTACATAGCCCAGATTTTATTTCACAACAGGTGGCACTTAGAACCAAGCGCAATCTTGTGGCAATTCTTTGAACTACTTCCCGATTGAAAGCTAGATAGCCCGGTTTTTGCTGAGTAGTGTTAGGCACATAGCCCACATTTTGACATTAAACAGAATATATTTATTTTTGGCACTTAGCCCGGATTTTATAATCAGTCTTAAATTGTTGATTATGACAGTCAGAAAGTAACAAGTATATATATCTGTATGTATAGGTATCTGTATATAGGTATGTAGATAAGGCTCACTTAAAAAAGTCTTTACAATTTTGTTTAACTAGCAACTGTTACATACATTGTTTCTATGTTTTCAAAGACGGGCAGCCTTTTTTTACTGCCACCACCTCTACCAAATGCTTTGAGAAGCTTGCATCTTATTTGACAAAGCAGCAGCCATCAGCTGTTTTTTTTTACTATGCTGATAATAAAATGCAATGTATTTTATTGTATTTCTTCTTTTTACCTTTGACAAAATACATTTCGTATGGCAAGCGTCATTATGTTACAGGACATTAAAATATTATGTAGTTAACAGCATACATACACAGTTAAAAAAAATATATAAAATACATAAACAGAATAACTAGTGTTATTCATATTTAAATGTGATAATAATATTAATAATCCTACAAAACATCAATTTTCCCCTTTTTTTACGACTTTATGCTTCTTAAAACTAATTTGAAATATTAAAATAACATTTCAATAAAACTTGTATTCATAAAATTATGTTAACAATATATACACATATTTTTTATCCATTTAGGCCTATATAATTATAGGCTATAATGTGGCAACAAGAAACTCTCCCAAGGCATGGAAATAAGCATTGAACTTCAACAACCGCTTCAATTTATTTTAAAAATATTGACGTCCATTGTTACTTTAAATTCTTTTGGGAGTTTGTTCATGAAACGGACTCATAGGCTATAATGTGGCAACAAGAAACTCTCCCACGGCATAGAAAGCATTGAACTTCAACAACCGCTTTAATTTATTTTTAAAATATTGACGTCCATTGTTACTTTAAATTCTTTTGGGAGTTTGTTCATGAAACGGACTCCAGTCTCAGACGGTAGCTTGTCGAAAGCTTTTAATCTGTGCTGATTGCCACAGAAGTCATTGTATGTATGCTTATCAGTGTTTCGAGTCTCAGCACTCTTATATTTGTAATGTAAAATTACTTAAAAAATGTACATGAT
Source organism: Philaenus spumarius (assembly GCA_018207615.1). Lineage (NCBI taxonomy): Eukaryota > Metazoa > Arthropoda > Insecta > Hemiptera > Aphrophoridae > Philaenus > Philaenus spumarius. The sequence goes on along the minus strand of JAGFPH010002537.1, from coordinate 174,691 downwards.
GGGGAAAGGTAAAAATACCTAGCTTTTTAAATGCAGCTCTATTTAGGAATCATGATTGCAGAAACGAGTTATAATTCGTACTGCTCACTTTTGTAAAAAGACCCCTTGGGTCATTTGCTTTGTTGACTTACCCCACAGAGAAATTCCATAACTTACATGAGAAGAAAATAGACCAAAATATGCTAGTTTTAGAATGTGTTCTGAACAGAACTTTGCCAGTGACCTGAGTAGAAAAACCACTGAACTCAGTGTTTTGCACAGTTCAATGTATAGATTGATTTCAATCTCATCTGTGTTAGAAATTAGAAATTTCTGTAACAGGCCCTATCTTTCCCTCACTGATAACCACCATCTGAACCATATTTGCGGCACATAATAGTTTACAATCATTTATCCTTTCAGGACCACTTCCCAATGATCTTGCCAAGGCAGTTAACCCTGCAACTGTCAATGTTAATGTTTTGCAACTCTAAGTCATTTCGGTGCGTGTGCAAGCATATTTTCAAAAATTCACAAAATATAGTAATTGTATACCAATCCAAAAGTGTTCTGTACCTTTTTTGTAGAGAAAAGTTCAAAAAATCCATTTATGTAATTAAAAAAATTATTGATGTAAAATTGTAAAAGTTATTAGCTCAAGAAGCAAAAAATGTTCAGTAACGAAAGGAAAAAGTTCAACTTTAGGCCTACATAACAAGTAGTAAACATTTTTTGTAATTTTTTCGTAAATTTAAAAAAGTTTCGTAATTTAGTTCTAAATAGAACTGTATAAAAACATTTATCGATTTCAAATTTCTTATTTTGAAAACATCAGTTTTTATGTTCCAAATACACGATTGCTAACAAAACCGCCTAATTTGAAACGTAATTTACTAATATATGCTTTGCCCAAAAATGAAATATTATTATAACAAAGTATAGAGAATAAATCAAAGAATTGAACTGTGTACTTGTATATTACCTTATCATAAAAGTGCTTTACTTAGAATCAATTGAATTACAAAAGTGAGATGAAACAAATGAAACGTTGTGCGGACAAAGGAAATCCAAAATATGACCGTTGAAGACAGTGGAAACAGCCTTGTTTTGCAAACTCAAGCGGTAGTATGAATTCTGTGCAAATATGAACTTTCAACTGCTGTTTGAATAACATCTAAAAAGTCAAATATAGTTTGCTTTACACCAAATGAAAGATTGAACTTTGGTCTATAAATAGATATCAAAAAGTTTATTGAAATAATTTGTATTATAAAAGATATCTCAAACACAAAATGTGTTGTTTTATTGGTTGAAATCTGCTCAATTACAAAGGTTTACAGACAATTCCATATCTTTGGAACTATTTGTCC
>JAGFPH010002537.1:160592-173242 GCA_018207615.1 Philaenus spumarius | reverse complement strand
TAGTGTTGTTGCCAGTTGCATTCAACCGTGTTTCTCCTCCGTTTTCATTATCTCGAAGGAATTTAATTCTCGATCTTTTTTCAAAATAATGCGGTACTAACCGGACAGTTTGAACAACCTATCCCTTCCCTTCCGTTTTAAAAAGAAAACAGGATCTACGCAACGAAAGGAAAAAAACGGATGGTGTAAACCTACACTAAGGTGAGGTCAAGAGCATTTTGCCGCGTCTACGTTTGATACAAGTTCAGTTTGAGCGTTCACCTCCTCCGAGCTGATAAAAGCTGTATAGAACTGACACTAGCAGATGTCCCCGCACCTAATTTACACCTTAACAAGTCAATACGTTGATATTATTCATGAAATCCGCCTATTCCGAATTCCCACTAAACCGAACAGTGTTCGGTCCCAATTAGTTCGGAATAGCGTATATCATTGTACGTAAAATCCAAATACCCCTCACTCGCAATCTTTCTTAAATCTCTGAACCTACAAAAGTGAAGTTTAGAAATGGGGGTTTCCTGTAATTACATAAGCACCCACCAAAACAAGAATTTCTGTTTCTTACTTCATGCAGCTTTTTATTTTTATATGTAGAGATAACTTGTTAAGGATTTATAAACTTTTTGATCTACTTTGTAATATTATTTTGTGGTATTTGCTTACCAAGCTTTTTTAATCAAACATTCATTTTACAGCATTTTTAAGAAAAACATTGGTACTACTTGGTGCGCATGGAGTTGGAAGAAGACATATTAAAAACACTCTAATAGCAAAGCATACGGACAAATATGCTTATCCCATTCCTCGTAAGTAATTTTGTACAAAGAAATATTCTAGATATGTATACAATTTGTATCTAATACTGAAGACAAAGAGAAACCTATTATTGTTTAGCTTCAGTTTTTCCAATTTGTAGTGTATGAAGACAGTACTCTTTAAAAGTTCACTACTTTTATATATAGAGTGCAGGTGTATCTGCCAGTTTTATAAAGCAGGTAACTAAAAGCAGTAACAAATTATAGAAACTAAATGTGCACATTTGAATGAAGCCTATACTTACATATTTTGTATCACTTAACCAGTTTCGGTTGGATCAGTCCGTCAGTTTAAATTTTAGTCCCTACACACTGCAGATTCTTCAGGAGTTGAGAGATGCTTGGAACATAATGGCAAGGATGGACTAAGAACAACACTTACTGGTGTCAGACAAAGCAAACTTTCTTATAGGCTTTGTTATGTGTGGAAATATAAGCCCAACTGCCCAGGGTTCAAAATGACGGATCACTAAGGTTCGGGGATTATAAAAACAGAAACTAACCCAATTCGTATGCTTTACAATAATTATTATATTTGGTTCTTTTAGTGGTTCAGTGGTCGTCAACTATTCTCTTTACAATTAATAAACAAACTGCAATGCCTGACTAATTTTATAATGCTAATACTCTCTTTACAATTTACAAACAACCTACAATACCTAACCAATTTTATAACGCTAATCAACTTATCTTGCTCATCCTAACTAAATCAATTTGACAATGCTACCCCAAGACGAAACACCCATAGAATAGCTATGCTCGTGTAATACTGACTCGAACGAGCTTCTACTTTAATTGCACCAAAAAGAAACATAAATACTTTAATGATCAATACTGGACAGTCTGTTCGCCTACCTTCTCTATCAATGCGTTTCAACTGGAATCCCCGTGGCACCCTCTCTCAGAACGTCCAATCCAAGATCGATTCCAGAGCCTCCGCTGTCTCAAAGAAAAACTGACCCCGTTCCACAGAGTCTTCGCCCGTCCCACCAAACACTGGTCCTGGATCTAGGTCAGTATGACCTTTTATAGTTTGCCAGAGACACACTTAGTATGTCTCTTTAGGTGTGCCTTGCTTGAGTCAGCTATTTCACAACATTTGGCAGTATTACCGAATGTTACTTTCTGAATCTTTGTCTTGGGCTAGTAAATCCTAAACTATTCTTTATAATATTTGTTTAGTTCTTAATCCAAACAGCTGCATTAATAAGAACAAAATTTCAAACACTATACAGGCATCTTATACAGATTGAGATGCTCAGGAAATGCCGCAGACAAAACTGGAAACCAGGACTTCGCATTACCGCACGCATCCTACACAAATGTGGTTGTTTCGATAGATGTTTCCACATTTTCAGATTTCCCATTATGCTAAATTGTAATGGCTATCCCACTTACGGGATATAATTGCTCCTGATTACTTTCTCGGAAGATATTTTTTGAAAGAAGGAGTCTACACCCAGTGATTGCACTACCGAGGAGCTGAAGATTGCTATGTATTATAAAATACTATCCATTCCAATGGGTAAGATTGGAAGCATAATGGATGGTTTACCGCAGTGCATTCATATAACAAGACTTTTTGTCGGACATACTTTTTAATAAAAACAAAAGATTCACTTAAATGTGTAAATAAAGTTCCTGTGATTTCTTACTGATTTTTTATTTCATTTGAAACTAGCAGATACAATACAAACCACCAATATACCCAAATAACAGTAATCACAAGTACCTATTTGGTATACATATTCGTTCATTTTTAAAAATTTTTAAATAACCATTTTAAATCCTATAAGTTTGTAAGAAAATCTTGATTGTTGATTAACCCCCTAACAAATAATATATGCTTCAATGAAAGAATTTTTCCTTTCATTTCAGATACTACAAGACCTCCTCGAAGTGACGAAGAAAATGGTCGCAACTATTATTTTGTATCACATGATGAAATGATGGCAGACATTGCAGCTAACGAATATCTAGAATATGGTAATACTAATATACTTACACAATGTTGTCATTTATTACAATTAAATATGCTTAACACAATGTTGTAATTTATTTATTTTATTTATTTTTTTTTTTTTAACGTCCTACTGTTTTGCACTTTAAGGCTAATGAAGACGGGATCGTTTTACGTGGAATCCGAACCACAGCCAATGATGTCTGTTAAGAAACCATTTAGAAAATTATTTAGGGTCAATGGGAATTGAACCCGGAACTTTTCCATTGATGGTTGCTGTGACGATTGATAAAGCTTTCACGCCTTAACAACCACGGCCATCGTGGCTCATGTTGTAATTTATTATAGTTACACAATGTTGTTATTTATTACAATTATAGTAGAGCGCCGATTATCCGAAAGCCGGTCATCCGAAACGTCGGTTAACCGAATGATTCAAAATTCGCACCACGCCAACATTAAACGAGCGAGCGCATCGGTCCGGTCCGTTTCACTGTTCCATGTCGACCTAACCTCATTTGTGTCACTGAAATCAGTGTTGTTTTAATTGTCCGTGCTGTTGTTTGTTGTGCTGTGTGACTTCTAGCAATGTTGTCGAAATGTGTTGGTGTTTTTGAGAAATTTAAAATTGTAGAACGATTAAAAAAAGGTGCCAGTGGATCAAGCTTAGCTCGGGAGTTTGGTGTTGGGAATTGAACGATAACTGACATTAAAAAGAACAGTGAATCTATCACAAAGTTTGCTTGTGTGCTGGACAGTGAAGAAACCTTCCAATGCTTCGATACCGCTATTAAATGGTTGGAACAGCAAAACGAATGCGTGCTGTGCAGCTTCAGTCTTTGAAACGCCTACGAGACTTGGCGGCAAAAAAACAAGTCTCAAAACTTTAGCAAACAAAACACGTTCGACTTTTTCTTTTAGGTTAATTTTGTACTGTTTTTATCACATCTAAGTTAGTAAACCAAAAAAAATGTGCAATCCCTACTTTATATGTATGCATTATACATGAACTTAAATCAAAGCATTATTTCTAGTCCAATAACATTTTTTATTTGCGTCCCACCCATCCCATTACCCTCAACAAAGAACTAGGCTTTTTTCCATAAATTATCCGAACACCCTCCTGCGCCAATTGTTTCGGATAATCGGTGCTTTACTGTAATTTTATTAACTGAAGATATATTTCACTTGCTTAGAGGGCTCCGGAACAAATACAATATTATTTCTTCCAATTTTGTTTTTAATGATTAGTGTTTTTTATTATTATATCTCAACTCTTAGTGGGTGAAAATTCACTTTTTGGCTGGTATGTTACATAAGAATAAAAAAAAATTTGTATCAATTTATGAATAATTTGATATAATCTACCTAATTTCAAATTAGTAATTCAAGTTGCAACCTGTGGTGGGAATTTGGGTTTTTAGCTTTCCCTGTATTGGCTAACCTGCTTGTACAGTGTTTGCTGACAGTCAGCTGTTTAGTTTAGTGAGATAATATATTGTTTGAAAATAGACTTGTGTCTTGTTCTATTAATTAATATTTCTCTTGACATTTGATGTGTTTATGAATTATTGTGTAGTTTTAATACATTTGTAGATGCTTAACAAAAATTGACGTGTCAGACTCTCGCAAGGGGTGTCTGATACAAGGTTAAATTAATATAGCCTAGAATGTGATAGTGACAGTTAAGTTTGATTGGAGCAGGAACCCATGAAGAGGCAATGTACGGGACTAAGTTGGAAACAATACGAAAAATACATCAAGACGGAAGAGTGGCTATCCTTGACGTAGAACCACAGGCACTGAAAGTGTTACGAACCGCTGAGTTTGCGCCTTATGTTGTCTTCATTGCAGCTCCGTTGTTGCAAAATTTAGCAGATGTAAGTACAATTGTTAATTTGTGTATAGCGAAATTAATTTAACAATTTTCTTGAGCTTTAAAATTAGCAGTTATTTTTCATTTCAAAGTGGAACGTCCAACTTCTGTTTCTTATACCTTTTCCCCTCATTCCGTTCTAACTCGTAGACATTTTTTCCATCACGTCCCCTGATTCCATAATAATGCATATTTTTTCTTAGTATTAATGCGTATCCCATACTGTAATCTAATTTGCTTATTTTAAAGATAAGATGAAAACTAAACATTTAAAAGAAGCGTTTTGAAAAACCTAACAGAACAAGCAAAGAGAATGAATACAGTTCTACTTAAACATTGTGTAAAAACACATTTCATATATTTGTTTAAAACCTGTATATGAAATTACATTTTATTACTTTATGTCCTTGAATTTCATGCTATGTTATTGTAGTTAATATTCCAACAATTTATGAAGATACCATAATTTAAAATATTTGGACTTTTGGTTCATTCCATATGAAATCCACCAGAGTCCTTAACTTCTATGTCTCAGATTTACATGATTTTTGTGTATTAGTTATAAATATATATTTTTTATATTTTTTACTTGCATAGTTTTTTTAATGTTAATTTTTGAAAATTGTGGAAATAACTGAATTTTACAATGTTTTGGATCACATAAATGATTGTAGAATTACAACCGATGGTGCTAGAGGGATGTTTTATAGTTCATTGTAAAGCTTATTGTATGGGCTTTCATTTGATATTTTACATGACTACCTCAAAACAAGAACATTTTTAATGTATGTCATTCCTATATACATTTGTATATATGTTATTGTTTAATATCTTTATTCGAGGCGAAGTTAGAACCATTGGATCCTCTCTTCCACTTAACCTCAAATTACAAAGTGCATAAAAATACACACTACAAACAAAGATTCATAAACAAACAAAAAACTAATAATTACAGAAACCCGCTATTCCGAAAATCCACCTATTCCAAACAGAATTCAGACAAATTACTGATTTTTTAACATAAAAACAGGGGAAACTAAAAAGGCGTTCGTGAAAAAACGTACATTTATTGTTAAACAAATAAGTTAAATAGAGACATACATAGAGCCTAAGCTTGATGAAAACGCCTGAAGCCAAATTGGAATGAAAGCTGTTTGGTTTCCTTCACGTTTTCCATCCGTTTTGCGGTAAGGAAGCTGCGGCAACAAATGTCCGGTGAAACGGATACCGGGTCCATAGAAAGCAGGAAGGTACAACAGCTAGGCACTAGTAGTGTTGTTGCCACATGCCAGTTGCGTTCATTCGTTTTTGTTATCTCGAAGGAATTTTTAGTTCTCGATCTTTTTTTCAAGACGATGCGATACTAACGGACCGACTGCGGGATGACAAAATGGACAGTATGAACAAACTATCCCTTCCGTTTTTAGAAGAAAACGGAATCGTAACGCAATGGATGGTGTAAACCTACACTAAGGAGATGTCGAGAGCATTTGCCGCGTCTCTGTAATATGAGTTCAGTTTGAGCGTTCACCTTCTCCTTGTTTTCCTCCGATCCGATTAACGCTGTATAGAACAGACACTAGCAGATGTCCTCGCACTTAATTTACGCCTTAACAAGTCAATACGTTGATATTATTCATGAAATCCGCCTATTCCGAACAGTGTTTGGTCCCGAATAGTGGGACTCTACTGTACTTTTAAAATATAATGTACAAAAACTGAGAAAACTAAATATATACACATTTATCTCCTAAGTAAAATAAGCTACACTATATATAAACACACTTTCAAACACACCAGCTCAAAATAGTCAAAACCGCCCGAGCACCCGGAACTACCCAAAAGTGCTGCAGAACCAACAACCCAAAGCCTTCTTGAACCGAACACGATGGTTGATGCATTTCAAACTCTTCGGCTCTAGCCTATAAACTGTGACAGTGAATGATTTATTAAATGTCTCAGTTCTGTTCCTGGATATTTACAAACGAAGCTAATAACAAAGCACAATAATGAAGCACTTACATTTGGAGCCTATAAACTGTCACAGTGAATAATTTATTAAATATCTCAGTTCTGTGCCCAGGTATTTACAAATGAAGCTAATAACAAAGCACCTCGTTGTGTGTCAGTAGCATTTACACTTGAGCTAAAGCCAAACCTGTCTGCCAGATAGCAAGGCAATCCAGTGAACAGAATAGCGTGCAATCACAACAAAGTTTTAGAATTGAAATTTGTTTATAATATTTTGTCTCATGATTGTCTCGTTCTAAATCCAAAAATGAACAATAATTTGAACATGCTGAAGTTTGTTATCTAATTCCATATGCATGCCATTGATGGTCATATTAGTTAGATTCATGCCAAATATCAAGGTGGAGAAAAGATGGGATCATGGATAGTTAAAATCCAGATCCAGTAGATGCTGTAATTCAACATAATTATCATAACAAAACTGGTTACTCTAATATACAAAAATCATGCAAATCTGAGAAAAGCAGGTTCAAAATGTATTTTTCATTTGGTGATTTAATACGGAATAACTCTTTAACACCCTGTACTGGATATGTAGCACATCTTGGTTTACTTTACACCACTTTAACCAAGTAACCATTATTTTCTCAGAACTGAAGAGAAATTAAAAATTCCTTTTAACTATCTTAAATTCACCTATTAGAACATTTAACCCTTACAGCTCCTAGAACAGAGGAGCCCCCGACACGGCAAGTTTCAGTTCCTATCAAGGATTAGGTGACAGCCAATCAACACCATGACTTCAAGTTTCATCGACTATCCGATAAGTGCTGCACTCTCTAGAGACATTGAGAAATCTTTTGCAACCAAACAGAAATAACATGGGTGATCAGTTCTTATCATAGAACTATATCAATACACCTGGAATGTTAGCGCAGTGGAGTTTTGAAAGCGAAAAACGGTCCTTCTCCCTCCACTTGGGCGTCAGCTTCATCAACTGTGCGATTTCTGCCGCAAAATATTTTAATGCACGCAGTCATTAACATGCTCCTCCATCGCACAGGGATCATCCGATTGTAATTAAACTTACATATTTCTTATCTAGAAGAATTGAGGATGCCAACGGAGTGAACAACGTACAGATCATTCAGTTAACAGATTTATAAAAACACAAAATATAATCAGCCAAAAAAATCGGAACATGAAAAGTTATTAAGCGTAAACTTTTTTTATTTTTGAACAACCCTCAAGCAAGAAAATGTTGAAATGAAAGGAAATGAGTTGAATAAAAACTTTTATTTGAAACCTTTTTTATACAGTCTTTGGTTTTACTCACATTTAAATGTTAAATGCGCGCTTTCGATATCGCCACCGCCGCCGTTGAGTATACTGTCCGGACTCAATCCATAGATCAAAATAAAGCATCAATGGGCCTACATGAATCTAGTGAGGCGCAAAAGCGTGTAAAGATAGGGCGCATAATGCTGAAATCCACTGAGCGGCCGTGAGTGACAACCAAGGGGTGGGGTAAAGACTGTTTTCTTGAACACAGCCCGAGCATTCCAGGTGTATTAATAGAGTTCTTATTTACTATTATTTTAACAATAGGAACATCTGCTAATCAGCTGTTCAGTTAGGTGTAGTAGTTAGTCAGAAACTTGGGATGTGTTTACTTTTATGTTGTGTTGTTTTGTTTATGGTTTTAAAACATGTTTTGTGATTCTATTGTTAAATTTAAGAGTGTGAATAATGGCTTTAGGTGACTCTAAAATATGTGAGTACTTAGATGATTCGGATCGTGATATTTTTAGTGTCTAAGAATTGTGTTTGTTCTTGCAGCATGATATTTGTTTTAATCAATTTTGCAAACCAAAAGACACCTCACTTGACATACTTTTTATATTTACAAGCCTTCATAAGTCCCTCTTCCTTCTTCCCTAGTAGACTTTCCTCACTACAATGTTTATGGACTCATTAGATTCTTACATCCTATTCCAAATGTGACCTATTATCAAAATTTTGTGTGTAGAATATTTGTCCAGTATAACAATTTTTCAGGGAATCTTTCCTAGACTGCAAATGAATAACAATTGTAATAATTAGAAAGAGAGTGTTGTTTATCTCAACTTTATTAAATAAAATGGAAGTGTTTATTTTACCCACTATCTTTTGTAAACTAAACAAATTATGTCTATGTTTTTATCCGCAACACTTTTAAATGTTTTAGTACGATGGAAGTTTGGAAAGACTAGCTAAAGAATCGGACCTTCTACGACAAGCGTATGGGCACTTTTTCGACTTGACCATTGTGAACAATGATATCGAAGAAACCATTGCGGCGCTGGAGCGTGCGATCGAACGCGTACACACCACACCCCAATGGATTCCGGTTTCATGGGTCTACTGACCTTCAATGCCTTCGAGATCCAGTACCCCTTGCGGAAAGTAGGTCCGGGTGGCGAGTGCAATGACGGTGACGGTGTAATAGTCGGTTTTTGGGAGCACAGGGCATAGACATTATTTATACCAACTTTGTATTATATTAAAGAAATAATAGCAATCTCTTTTTATAGTGTGATACAATCTTATAAAAGAATAGTGTGTTAAAGTTGAGGGCCATCGAATGGTGACTGTTCATAACACTAATACTGAGTTCATCAGTGAAACATACGTTCTATCGTAAATGTTGATCAATTATATACAATACTGTATTTGATGATCATTTTTGCTTTTCCTCTTTCAAATTTACAAGCAATGGTGATCATCGAGCAGTAAAACGTGTTTTTGTTCTCAATACCAAAGTCGGTCGAGTATCTTAAGTTACCTGTAGCTGCTAACCAGTTTACCTCGTGTCCCTTTTCCATCTTGGCAGTGTACTTGGTCATACTTTCTTTTAGTTCCGTAAGTAAAATATACATTTAAAAGTTTTGGCATTGTTTTATCAATAAGCTATAACATAGCACTACTTAATCTGTACGGTTTTGTTTTCCCACGTAGTCATAAAATGTACTTAGTGAGAACATTAACATTTATTATATTATTACTAGTATTGCTGGTGTTGAAAATGTACTTCATTTATTTAGGATTGGAATTTGGTAATGTAAAAAATTTGTTAACATAGCCTTAAATTAGTTCTATACTTAATTTTTCCTGAACATTATTTATTATGGAGCGAACTGCAGCTTACTAATATTATGTTAACACGCTAACCGAACATTGATTTCTGTAATGCTATTAGAAAGCCCCGATCTCACAAACCAGGTAAATTATTGTCTTCAATAATTGTCGACTGACTATAAAATCTGGGGTAAGTGCCGAAAAGGAAGTTTTGAGAAAAAAAACTACCGTTTTCATTATTTATTTTCTGTTTTAGCCTTAAAATGTGTCAAAAACTATTCTACAAACATTTCTCAAAGTTAAGTCGAGAAATAAAATTTAGCATTTTTAATAATAAATTTTTACCTGGGAATAAATTTAAAAAAGGGCTAAGTGCCAACTCTTATACTTTAAAAACCGGGCTAAGTCCACTACTCAAATCTGTAAAAAGCGGGCTAACTCTTTAAAATATAATAGTTATTTTTGGTACATAGCCCAGATTTTATTTCACAACAGGTGGCACTTAGAACCAAGCGCAATCTTGTGGCAATTCTTTGAACTACTTCCCGATTGAAAGCTAGATAGCCCGGTTTTTGCTGAGTAGTGTTAGGCACATAGCCCACATTTTGACATTAAACAGAATATATTTATTTTTGGCACTTAGCCCGGATTTTATAATCAGTCTTAAATTGTTGATTATGACAGTCAGAAAGTAACAAGTATATATATCTGTATGTATAGGTATCTGTATATAGGTATGTAGATAAGGCTCACTTAAAAAAGTCTTTACAATTTTGTTTAACTAGCAACTGTTACATACATTGTTTCTATGTTTTCAAAGACGGGCAGCCTTTTTTTACTGCCACCACCTCTACCAAATGCTTTGAGAAGCTTGCATCTTATTTGACAAAGCAGCAGCCATCAGCTGTTTTTTTTTACTATGCTGATAATAAAATGCAATGTATTTTATTGTATTTCTTCTTTTTACCTTTGACAAAATACATTTCGTATGGCAAGCGTCATTATGTTACAGGACATTAAAATATTATGTAGTTAACAGCATACATACACAGTTAAAAAATATATATAAAATACATAAACAGAATAACTAGTGTTATTCATATTTAAATGTGATAATAATATTAATAATCCTACAAAACATCAATTTTCCCCTTTTTTTACGACTTTATGCTTCTTAAAACTAATTTGAAATATTAAAATAACATTTCAATAAAACTTGTATTCATAAAATTATGTTAACAATATATGCACATATTTTTTATCAATTTAGGCCTATATAATTATAGGCTATAATGTGGCAACAAGAAACTCTCCCACGGCATAGAAAGCATTGAACTTCAACAACCGCTTTAATTTATTTTTAAAATATTGACGTCCATTGTTACTTTAAATTCTTTTGGGAGTTTGTTCATGAAACGGACTCCAGTCTCAGACGGTAGCTTGTCGAAAGCTTTTAATCTGTGCTGATTGCCACAGAAGTCATTGTATGTATGCTTATCAGTGTTTCGAGTCGCAGCACTCTTATATTTGTAATGTAAAATTACTTAAAAAATGTACATGATGGGGAAAGGTAAAAATACCTAGCTTTTTAAATGCAGCTCTATATAGGAATCACGATTGCAGAAACGAGTTATAATTCGTACTGCTCACTTTTGTAAAAAGACCCCTTGGGTCATTTGCTTTGTTGACTTACCCCACAGAGAAATTCCATAACTTACATGAGAAGAAAATAGACCAAAATATGCTAGTTTTAGAATGTGTTCTGAACAGAACTTTGCCAGTGACCTGAGTAGAAAAACCACTGAACTCAGTGTTTTGCACAGTTCAATGTATAGATTTATTTCAATCTCATCTGTGTTAGAAATTAGAAATTTCTGTAACAGGCCCTATCTTTCCCTCACTGATATCAACCATCTGAACCATATTTGCGGCACATAATAGTTTACAATCATTTATCCTTTCAGGACCACTTCCCAATGATCTTGCCAAGGCAGTTAACCCTGCAACTGTCAATGTTAATGTTTTGCAACTCCAAGTCATTTCGGTGCGTGTGCAAGCATATTTTCAAAAATTCGCAAAATATAGTAATTGTATACCAATCCAAAAGTGTTCTGTACCTTTTTTGTAGAGAAAGGTTCAAAAAATCCATTTATGTAATTAATAAAATTATTGATGTAAAATTGTAAAAGTTATTAGCTCAAGAAGCAAAAAATGTTCAGTAACGAAAGAAAAAAGTTCAACTTTAGGCCTACATAACAAGTAGTAAACATTTTTTGTAATTTTTTCGTAAATTTAAAAAAGTTTCGTAATTTAGTTCTAAATAGAACTGTATAAAAACATTTATCGATTTCAAATTTCTTATTTTGAAAACATCAGTTTTTATGTTCCAAATACACGATTGCTAACAAAACCGCCTAATTTGAAACGTAATTTACTAATATATGCTTTGCCCAAAAATGAAATATTATTATAACAAAGTATAGAGAATAAATCAAAGAATTGAACTGTGTACTTGTATATTACCTTATCATAAAAGTGTTTTACTTAGAATCAATTGAATTACAAAAGTGAGATGAAACAAATGAAACGTTGTGCGGACAAAGGAAATTCAAAATATGACCGTTGAAGACAGTGGAAACAGCCTTGTTTTGCAAACTCAAGCGGTAGTATGAATTCTGTGCAAATATGAACTTTCAACTGCTGTTTGAATAACATCTAAAAAGTCAAATATAGTTTGCTTTACACCAAATGAAAGATTGAACTTTGGTCTATAAATAGATATCAAAAAGTTTATTGAAATAATTCGAATTATAAAAGATATCTCGAACGCAAAATGTGTTGTTTTATTGGTTGAAATCTGCTCAATTACAAAGGTTTACAGACAATTCCATATCTTTGGAACTATTTGTCC
>JAGFPH010002537.1:127471-147282 GCA_018207615.1 Philaenus spumarius | reverse complement strand
TTTTCACTACAACTAAAATAACAGTAATAATACATACCAATAAAAACAAAATAGAATCATTTACAATATATGATTCGCTACTATTTTTGCCCACACTTTAAAAAATCGGAAATATGATGCGCCTAGTTAGAGTCAGAAATATGCACTAAAATATTAAAAGAAATCGTTACTTTTTTACAGAAAATTAAAATTATAAAATAGGAAGATACAATTTATGTGTAGGCATAGTTATGTACATTTCCTTACGTTTTGATTGACACATAAAGAATAGCATATTACGATACAAGCCCGGTAAGTAGTAGGATTTTTGAGAACATGGGAAAACTTACCGGATTAGTTACGCTCGATACTTTTCATTATACTACACTGAAAAAGTAACGTACTTTTACACAACATCTTTTTAATTGGGAAAATAACAGACCTTAAAATAGTAATTACAATTATTTATTTTGAACTCAATGCATAACTGTATTTTATTTAAAACAATTATCCTACTATTTATTGTGCAACTAGTGTTGTTTTGGATATTTCATCTTTCACTCAGGAGTATATTTTTGCGCTTGTTTTAAAATATGATTTGGAATGTCAGGCTCATTATATTCATCGCTGAAATGGGTTATGAAAGTTGTTAGAAACATAATAGTAGTTTACGCAACGATTGTATTATGAAGGCCTTTAAGCCACGAGTGAGATGTAAGTTGGAACACGAGCGAAGCGAGTGTTCTAAATATCTCACGAGTGGCTTAAAGGCTGAATACAATCGTTGCGTACACTACTTTATCTACGACCAAAAATATACAGGCTATTTGATGTTTGATGTTGATTGTAGATTTAATCATTGAATAAATAGACCAAAGCGAACTAGGTTTCTTATCTTGGGCCAATTCCTCAAAATACGCAATGAAAACATTCTCGGAAAACGAACTAACACCATTTCTAGTTTTCCACTCCATAAACTGATTATAAACCTTTTCATACCGAAATTTAGATTTTTCTGGCAACAAATTGTTCAGAGCCGAATTTGCTTTTGTATTAATTTCCTCTGGAGTTAAACAAAATTCATCACTATCACTCATGTTTGCGGAATGCGTCAACTCACGTTTGAGGTTAGTTACAATAACACACTAACATCCGGAACGTATGGGTACAATCAGCTGATGTACGAATAGCGTTATTTTTATTACAACTCTACTTCCGTCAAATGACGAGCTCTCATTGGTCTAGAGCCTATTATGTAAAGTGACTCCTGTTAGGTAATGATATCATTACCTAATCGGGTTGGCTTTTGGTTTGTAATGTACCTCTTTCTGATGTTACTTGTAATAGCGTTATTGGTGTTTATTGCAATGGTCGTAGATAAAAGCTGTAAACCACTACATTTACTCTAATTTCAGGCTTTTAAACTAACTTGTAATAAGTGTTATTGTTGCAATCAGCTGTTTACACAAAACTGCCATGTTTATATTTATTCATAATCAGATTGTTCAGTGTAAATAAAGGAAACAGCTGTTTTCGATGTAGTATAATGAAAAAAAAAAAAAAAAAAAACACATTCTTCTTGGTATCTTGGAAATGAAAGATGGATTGTTTATAAGCTTCCAAATTTTAATACTCATATATCTAAGATTCAAAAATAAGATTCAACACATAAAACAAAAGTAATTGAATATGAAATATAATTTCAAAAGTTTTTTCTTCTGCTAAAAATTGTAAAAGAATTTAAAAGCTTAGAAATATTCGTGGATTGAAGAATATTTATGAATAATTGAGCAATAAATTAACTAAAAGCCATAATTCATGCACTTTAATAATTTAAAAGTTTTATTCGTGACATTATTAAAATTGTTATCTTCTTTGTTAAACTTTAAAACTCTTTACAAAAGCAGAGAGAACATGACATTTTAACTTGTTTTTTAACATGTTATGGAATATAAATATTACTAATTTGATTAATATTTAATACATTTTAGGAAAATTTAAATCATGTGTTTTGTTTAAAATTGTTTAGTGAAACATTATCAGAGCATGAGAAGTGTTGTTTAGTTGTTACAAAGAAAAGAAAAAAATTCTACTTAACTATAGTTCTAGTCTGTGCTTACTGTCAAACTACTCAAATAAATTTTATGTAGCAAAACAAAAGTTGAAAATATAAAGTAAACTTACGAAAGCTAACTTGCAAATGGGATATAAAACATCACATGTTATTTCGTTCGAAACATATTAAAAACAAATTTACACAATGAAAATTATCTTATTTGACATGTAAAATTTCAGTAATACTTTTTATAATTAAAAAACAGAAATAGCTAGTACCGAAAACGTTTAGATATTGTTTAAAAAAATATATGCAAGATTTCTTTGATGGAATGTTGATGTTATATGACTTTCTTCTAGTATTATGTTGTTATTTTAAATAAAATAATGTTGAAATAAAATAAAAACCAGGGATGGTAATGCACAACAAGACTACAAACATAAAAGATTATTGAGAATATTTTTAAATGGAACACACGAACGGATGTTTATAGATTACAAACCGGAATCCCAGTGCAAACGATTAAAGAGTCTGAAATAAGTTGGAGTAAATTAGGCCTGCATTATTTTAATTGTAACTCTAGAGTCTTTACTTATCACAAAAATCCTTCACTTTAACCAAAATAATTGTGCTAGTCAAGTAATGTGATTGAGTTATACATGATGAGGCAGAATTATTTAGACTTTGAGGTTGGAGTTATAGTCACACAACGATAGGTAGCAGGTGTTCACATTGTTGAATCATTTGCTGTACACAGCATTTAGTAAGCAAGAAGTGAGCATTCAGCATACACCGTTTAGTGCCTGTTCAAAACAACTTGCCAAATCATTTTAGATTGGGTTAAAATGTTTGGATCCACTGCTGTGGTTACGTTATTCAAGAAGAATCGTAGTCGGCTGCAATTAGTGCGAACAATAGAAAAACTAGAAAGAATGACAGTAGCAAATACAAGATGTGATAAAAAATACGGTGAATGAATTTTTATTGCAGCAACTGCTGACGCTACATCCGTTTGATCTAATATGTCCGATAGCCTGATCTGTTGAGACAGGCAGTGTTGAGTTTGAACACGTTCTGACTTGTCAGTCAGTTTCCAGAGCCGCTAGTGTGAGGTCGTGTTTACCGTGTCTGTCGTGCATCATGGATTACAAACGTACAAACATTAAAATCATTGTACGGTGATAATGTGGTAACTCTGAAGACTGTTTACAAGTGCTACGAGCGATTTAAAAGCGGAATTGAGTCGGTTGAATACGAGTAACGGTCGGGACGTCATTCGACCTCAAAAACAGATTCAAATGAGCAAACTTGTTCGTTCAAACAGGTGAATGACTATTCGAGAGCTTAACGAACATCTCGTACGGGTCCATGTACAACATATTAATGGCTTCATTCTTCATCTTGGCGCAACTGTAACGGACCCCGCTTCCATGGGCTCGGCTCGCCTGTGTCTGAGTCCTTGAAGCGGCACTTTCCCTGGTCGGGCTATAAATTTCTGTCCTCGTGCGGACTTACGGGCGTTGTCAGGATAGTTGGTGGTGAGAAGGTTTCTTCAATAATTCGGTAAACCCATGATCAGTTGAAACGTTTATTGCATCGATACAAACGATTACTCTGTTGGTTCCGACTAGTCTAAATTAATATTACGCCATGAGGCCAAAGCAAGATCTATCCCCCCCTTAATTGAGTCTGTAAGTGAACGCGTCCGCGAGTAGAAAAGTATAGCCCGACCAGGGAGAGCGCCGCTTCAAGGAGTCAGACACAGGCGAGCCGAGCCCATGGAAGCAGGGTCCGTTACACAACTTGATTTTTATTCGCGAATTTTTGGCTGGAAAAAGTGTTCCTGTCTATCCACATCCGCCTTACTTACCAGATTTAGCACCATGCGACTTCTGTGCTTTCCCAAAAATAAAAAAAACGTGCTAAAAGGAAAACTTTTTGACACCATTCCTAATATTGAAATGGCCACGAAGAAGACTTCCAGTCATGGAATCAACGTTGAGACAAGTGGATCGCTAGCCAAGGTCAGTACTTTGAAGGAGATTAATTAAAATTCTATGTAAAGCTCATTCCTTGTTTGTAACAAAATTATTCACCGTATTTTTTTATCGCACCTCGTATAGCTCGCAGTGTTGACAATGTCCTGCTATAGCCCGTCTCAGGTTAAGTTGAGGCAAGCAGGGTGGGTAATTATACGGTCGGTTTCAACCGTCATAAAACTGACCCTTATTAATACCGCCTGAGTGAACCTGTAGGACACTCTAGTTTAAAATTGCAAGTCTGTATGTCTTAAGTGAAAAATGAAAAAACAATATCATAATTCGTTTCATGATACTTTCCTGATAATTTTGATATCAAATTTGATTACATTTGGCCAACTTTGAGCTGTACTAGCATTATAAACTTTGTTAGTTGAATTAACTTTACTAATATGGTTTACAACAATAAAGCCACAAAAATGTACTAGAGAAGTTCATATTTAAATATGTAATAAATAATGATTATTTGAGAAAAAAACTCGATACTGTATCGTTATTTACCATAATACACACAATTGTGTGTCTGTACCATGTTAATCGGCCGACTTAAGGGGGCGCTACCCTGTCCGCCATATTGAATCTGATTCCCATAAGAGCAATGCTACAGAATAAGTCATTTTTTCTGTTAATTCGTGGAATAAATTTAAAAATTTTGTTTAATTTTGAAGTACTGTCATATGCGGATGTTTATTTCTAAATACATTTTCAAAAACTGTTTTATTGTTTTCATAAACGTATGATATAAATAGTAAAAAACAGTTAACTTTATTAATTTTTTACTCAGTTGCAATAAGAGATATTGCACAAAATCTTAGCAATCAACACCCACAATCTATTTTACTTTAAGAAAAACAATACAGCTTTCGTTTTTTGACAAAAACAACACAAAAATATGCTTAATAGTGAAGGTATGTTTTGCTTATTTAACATTGAAATTGGTAGCCAACTTCGCCGTTTTGAATGTAGAGAGCCGAGCCTTAAAGTGTTGTAATTGTTTTTTTGTCAATACAACAAACTACAAAATTAAATTTGTATTTATAAATTGATATTGCATTAATTAACATATAATAACAATTATCAAGTTTATTAATAATTCATTAGGTTTATTCTTATCAATATTCTTATCATCACTCACATTAATAAACACCTCTAATGTTTACCAAACACTCTTCCTGCAGAGTCCAACTATTATAAGACAAACGTACTTAGCACTGTAAATATTTTAAATGAATTTTGATATATTATGATTGATTGATAAAGAAACAATGTACATTATTTAACTGTAAATATTTGTAAAAAAAAATAAATACAAACAAATTATAAAATAAAAAAATATAAAAATTGACGAAGGTCTAACAGATCAAAACAGACCTCTGGCAGTCTCAAGTCTGCAAAACGAGCTATTTAATAATTAAATGAGCTCCGAAACGCAGAGAGAAAGTTTTAACTATCACAAATGGTAATTATAATATGTTATTACTATGGTACAAACACACAATTGTGTGTATTATGGTAAATAACGATACAGTATCGAGTTTTTTCTCAAATAATGATTATTTATTACATATTTAAATATGAACTTCTCTAGTACATTTTTGTGGCTTTATTGTTGTAAACCATATTTATTAGTAATGTTGATTCAACTAAGAAAGTTTATAATACTAGTACAGCTCTAAGTTGGCCAAATGTAATCAAACTTGGTATCAAAATTATCAGGAAAGTATCACGAAACGAAATATGATATCGTTTTTTCATTTTCACTTAAGACATACAGACTTGCAATTTTAAACTAGAGTGTCCTACAGGTTCACTCAGGCGGCATTAATAAGGGTCAGTTTTATGACGGTTGAAACCGACCCTAATTACCCACCCTGCTTGCCTCAACTTAACCTGAGACGGGCTATAGACAACATTCTGTTACCTCGACTATCTAATATTGTATTATTATCAGGATATTGCATACAGGCAAGAATTACTATCCATTTAAAATTCATACGGTACACGAATTAAAACTTCACGACTAATTTTAAGTTGTTGGAAGCCGATATACACGATCATAATTTCTACCTTCCCTAATAATGTCAGATGCTTATTTTAACTTAATCCCAGAGTCATTATCATACATCTGAGAGACGACGCAAATTCGCCAAAATTTGTTGCTAGCTATATTGGAATGCAGTAAGCATGGTCTACCCCTACTCTAATCCTGAAACCTTGCAACCTGCCAGAGAATTCACATATTCTCCATCAACTATCTTGGCGTAGTTACTTTGTGATGTCGAATGATTCAGGCATACTATTTTGAAAAGAACATCAGAAAATGACTGAGCATCAGAACATCTGAGGTGGTTTTGTTGGACCATTTTCCAAGCAATACTACGGACAACATAACCGTAATTTGTATTTAGTATATATTTTCAACAAGACGGCACCATCTCACAAGGTAGAACTGACAATGCTGACGGTATAAACTTGTAAACAACGTAAATCGGTCCAGCCGCTCATCCAAATTTATACCGTGCAAATAATTTCCGTAGGGATATTTGAAACACAAAATTTACAAAGCGTGGATCCATTGACTAGTTGAAAAATCACTCATAGAAACGATTCGACAGCTTTCTATGGAAGCGCAGAGGAAAACTAAATGAAGAGAAAATGGTTATCATGTACATTAAAGATTAAAAAAATAAAAATTTTTGC
This sequence comes from Philaenus spumarius, assembly GCA_018207615.1. Classification (NCBI taxonomy): domain Eukaryota; kingdom Metazoa; phylum Arthropoda; class Insecta; order Hemiptera; family Aphrophoridae; genus Philaenus; species Philaenus spumarius. Next base: position 140,508 of record JAGFPH010002537.1, on the reverse strand, counting down.
AAAGTAAAAAAAATATTAATTTTAATAATTTTAAATTGTTTAATTAATTTACTGTAATTTTGTGTTAACTGTACGTAAAATAAAAATTTGGTTTTTAAGAGAACGTGAAGCCCAACGAGCAATTTATCTGTTAAAAATTGCCCACTGATCAGGGCAGTTACTTTATTTCCTAGCTACAGAAAATAAATTATTCAGTTACTTAGACCCTATCCCTTGAATACTAAACCAGTTTATTCTCGTTGTTACAGAGCTGCACAACTGTATTCAATTCAAACACAAATATAATCACATTTTAAGAAAAATGCTATGTACAAAAATATTGTAAAAATCATAAAGTAAGTCAGTGATGATTTATTCCCATTAATTTAAACAAAATAAAATGTTCTAATTGAAAACAAAACCATTCTAAAGTTCTACTGTCAAACTGAGGATTTCTAAGAAGGCTGTGGTCAATACCTACCTGTAGATCCGTCACAGCCTTCTGTATGGGAAGAGCATCCTGGGTCAGTGTCCCCATCTACGGGGTTAAACACACACATACACAACTTTACACAACTCCTAATTTATAAATTCTTTTCAAAATTTAATATTACTTTTAACAGTTCTACAACAATGTATGCAAAGATATTAATCAATCATGAAATATAATTAATTGTATTAATTCCGTGTTTCTGAAAAATATTAATGCAAAATAAAAGTTTCATTAGTCTACAATTTAACCTTGCATACAGACAAATATTATTAGAATTGTTCTTACATTAAGGGCCACTAAGACTAGATATGTCAAACAATTTCAGAAACAAATCCAGCTAAACTAGTGCTTCGTAGCTGTTAAAAAAATAAAATCATGATGAAAATGTCCAAAACTTTGTTGTCTTACGATGGTTTGCGTATTCTAACACAATGTGCAATGGTTTGTAGATTTTAATAAAGTTGCATACTGTTTTATGGTTTTTGCAAAGAGTATTTTCTTTGAAAAGTCAATTAAAAAATATCAGTTAGGCGGGGTGTAACATGTCTGTAGTTAATGATAAGGTATTTGTGGATGGGTAGATCAGTGCTTAATTTAAAAATTTTCAGGTGCCAGAACGCATATCCGCTTATTTTGCCCCCTTTTCGACCATATGCCACCTGCCACCCACATTAAAGTAACAATTTCGGTTTTTGAAAACTTGTGATAAAACTTACAACGAGAAATAATGTTTTACAAACTACTTTTCTGAAAAAATATACATGACATTTTACACACTTTTTATTTACTGTTACAGAAGGGCAGCAATATTGTCTTGCATATTGTTAAATTAATGTTCATGACATGAGTGTATTTGGATGAAAAACGAAAGAAAAAAAAAAAACTTTGCGAAATTACTTCAAAAACAATGCTTTTAAGTTTCCTACGAAAAAGTGTAGACAGTCCCCCCTCCCCCCACTCTGCTACACCATTCTACTTTCTCATACAGTAAGAGATCATGTGTACATAACTGCGTTGTTTGGTTTTAAGGATTTATCTTCGTTTGAGTTTGAACCCATTAAACAAAAATATCCAAAATTAAATAAATAGGATTTAATATGCGTGTACTATTTTAAATTTCCGGTTTTAAACTAATGGTTCAAATAAGTTCAGTTCCATTCTGTTAGGTACAGTTTCATTAAAAATACTGCGCTAAACAAAACAAAATCCCTGGGAACTAAGCAAGAGGGTAGATCACAGTGAATATAAGCTGGCATAAACACGGACATAAAACAAACATTTGATGGAATCAGAGAATGGAGATTGAGTGGGAAGATATAGAACCTTGATTGGATTACAAAGCTGAGATAAAACACCTAAATGTAACCACAGTACTCTTCAGAGGTTGAAACTAAAAACTATCTTCAGTGAGCTTAAATTTTGTAAAAATCTAAATTAACAAAACTGAAAATACATTCAAGCCTATCTCATGTTATGCACAATTTTTCTTGTGTAAAAATTTTTCCAAGGTAATAACATTTACTTATACTAAATGGAACGTTTAATGTTCAAATTGTACTGTTATATTTTCTTCTTCTACTTCTATTTCTGGGTGTTACTTTGGTACTAAGTTTGCGACAGACTTGGGAATACTGACCACTTTAACCCAAACAATTTTAAAAACAACACAATATTAATTGTCTGAACATATGTTGTGCTTTCTGATTTTATAGTTTTACTTCGCCCTACATTAGAATGCCGAAGTATTGAAATCGGGCGATAATTTTGTGTGTCTGTTTTCCTGTAAACACGATATAAGCACTCATAGGCGTCGTAGAAAACTTCTGGTGGCACCAAAATCTTCGTAATTTTACTGTGGAGGGTTGGAAATCTTTTGAGCTTTCTAACGTGAGTCGTAGAGCATCGAGATTGCGTTTTTGGGTCACAATTTTGAAAATATCGGGTCAAAATTATGAAAATACAGTGTTTGGTATCGTTTTAATGTTTTTGGGCCTGGAAAACCTGATTTTGACAGTTAAAAAGTCGTAGCGCGTCGGGATCACGTTTTTGGATCAAATTTTGAAAGTACAGTGAGGGGTAACGTTTAATATGTTTTTTTGGTACAGGAAAACCGATTTTGACAATAATTCATTCACTTATTTTTTAACTAAATGTAACAAATAAAAAGTAATTTTTAACTTTAATTTTCTTTCAATCCGTGTGTTTTGTTCGGACAAGCCAAAGTCTCGAAAAAGTGTTTCATCTTTTCACTAGTTTTGATACTTGCTTTTGTTTTCTTCTAGGACATTCAACTTTCAAACAATGAAAATTGAAATTAGTTGATTATTTTTGGCCCAACTTTTAACACAGAAAAAGTGTTACGGATTTGTATGAATAGAAATATATTTAGCTTGTTTTATAAAAAAATACTTATATTAAATACAAATTATTATTATTTTATTTATAATATTTCATTTCCACTAATTAACTGCATTTGAAAGCAACAAAAATTGTAAATATACTTAGACAATAACATGGATGGCTATTGTACTGATTTAAGAGTTTGTATTAAATTTATTATTTTTGTTAGTGCGATGAGTACATAGCCTTGTTAAGGTTGGACAAAATATGTATTGTTTTAACAACTGTGAACAATAAATCAAATAGAATATAGTGAGTTTTGTGTTCTAAACATTGTGGTAATTTTTAACTACTTGAAAACGATTCAGTCTATTGACCAATAGGCCAGTCGGTAGGGGTCATTTTAGACCAAAAGTTCCAGTAATTTACAATACGGCTGATTTTTTTTTATAAGTACATTAAAGTATGTAGATTAACATAAAAAATAGTTTACCAGTCTATCGATTTCCCAAAGTCGAAAAAAAATCGATTATAATTTTTTTTTCGATTATCCTTAATATTTCAAGCTGGGATGAAGATAGAGAAAAATAAAAAATACCACCGTGTAGGAGAGGTATTTTTAACAAAAAAGGTCATATGTATTTATTTCGTCCGAGCAATGGTTTGTCTGGAAAAAATTCGATAATGCGGGTATGTATTTTGCAGCAGGGGAAATCACTAAAAGGGGACATCTTATTTTATATATGAAGCGTTGGCTCATTCTAAATTGGCCGAATTTTAATATATTGAATTGAAACTTGTCGTAGGTGTTAAAATATATATTTTAAACATTTATGCTGAGTCTCAGCTTGTTATCTTGAAAATGACCCGATCTAGGAGTCGATTTCGATTATCGATTTTAGGAGTACCAGACCCACGAACTAATTTCAATCTATTCCAGTTTCGTCAATTTTTGGAATATCAACATCAAATTTGTTTTAAAAGTTGAGTACACCAGTATAAATATTCTTAGTCAGTATGAACGATTTTTTTCATGTTCTTTTTAAAAACGAGGAGCTTGAAAATAGTCTTCTGTTTTACCTATCTCGTTTTAACTAAACACCTTTGGATTCAACGACTCCATTTTCGACAGAAATTGGTACAGAAGTTAAAAACACAATTGTTTTTTGCTATACTTATTTTAAAAACTATATCTAAAAAATTGACTAATCTGCAGCCGATTAATTCAAGCGTTTTGATAAAAAATCTAAAAAGGTCTAAAATTATACTTTTTTAAGTTACTTGTGCTTTGAAAAGTAAATAATAAAAAAGGTTTATACTCCTTGATCTTGTTTGAATCTGTATATTTAACTTGTAAAAAAACTTTCAGGTTGATATTTTGAAAATTTTCTAAACTGGAGCTGTTAAAAATAAATTGGTGGGTCCGGTACTCCTAAAATCGAGAAACAAATTGATAAGTCAAGTGGCTCTAGATCGGGTAATTTTCAAGATAACAAGCTGAGATTCAGCATAAATGTTTAAAATATATATTTTAACTCCTACGTCAAGTTTCAATTCGATATATTAAAATTCGGCCAATTTATAACGAGCCAACGCTTCATATATGAATAAGATGTCCCCTTTTAGTGATTTCCCCTGCTGCAAAATACATACCTGCATTAACGAATTTTTTCCAGACAAACCATTGCTCGGACGAAATAAATACATATGACCTTTTTTGTTAAAAATACCTCTCCTACATGGTGGTATTTTTTATTTTTCTCTATCTTCATCCCAACTCGAAATATTAAGGATAATCAAAAAAAAAATCGATTATCATTTTTGATAATCGAAAATGATAATCAATTTTGATAATCGAAAATGATAATCAAAAATGAAAAGTTTGAAAAAAAAATGATAATAGATTTTTTTTCGACCTTGGGAAATCGATAGACTGGTAAACTTTTTTTTATGTTAATCTACATACTTTAAGGTACTTATAAAAAAATAATCAGCCGTATTGCAAATTACTGGTAGTTGTAACCTATACCGACTGGGCTACAAAGGTACTTGGTAGACTAAATTTTAAGGGAAAAACCACAACAATATTTAATAAAATTCTACAACAGTTTTATTGAACCTTTCCGACCATGGTTTCGTCAGTGACAAGGCGGCTTAACACTGACTAAGGAAACTGTTATCTGTCGTTGTAATATTTTCCTTAGTCTGTGATAGGACAACAGTTGCAACACACGTGCACTGAATTAGGACATGTCGGCAGCAGGACAAAGCAGTAATAAAAGTTATGGGCTGCTAAAAATGACTTTTAGCGAATTTCCATAGGAAAAATTAGCTGATGCAGTGACCTTTATGGTAAGACCTAAGGTCGGGAGTAGTAAATGAGCACCGATCACGGTCCCCAGAACACGTTTTGGGGTGAAATTTATATAATAAATTTCATATATTATATATAATATGTATATAAGTGTTCGCAATCTAGTGGCCGCATTTTAAGTCAGATTTGGGTCAAATTTGGTACACACGCGGGTTACTCGGCAAACATCAATTTGATAGTCAAGTTCTGACCAGACTCTGTTAAGGGTATTTTAGGGTTCACAACCCCCGCCAACCTCCGTATTGTGAGTATTGTCAATACGAAATGCATTGCGAGCTTCGCACGCCAACCACCGTATTGGGAGTATTTTCAATCTTCGCACGCCAACCTCCGTATTGGGAGTATTTTCAATCTTCGCACGCCAACCTCCGTATTGGGAGTATTTTCAATCTTCGCACGCCAACCTCCGTATTGGGAGTATTTTCAATCTTCGCACGCCAACCACCGTATTGGGAGTATTTTCAATCTTCGCACGCCAACCTCCGTATTGGGAGTATTTTCAATACACAATGCATTGCGTGCTTCGCAAGCCAACCCCCTAAACGACCTTATAGCCCATCTGGTCCCTCCAAAATCAATCAAAATGTAAAACACCATAAAAGCTTTAAAATCCACGTAAGGGATTTCGGGGAGGGGGGAACTGACCCCCCAACCCCCCCCCCCCCCCGGCTACGGACTTGTAACATAGGAAGATTCAAGTACAGCAGTTCATATGTTTTCTAGCAGAGAGCAGCACTAATCAGTGCAGAATGATACAAGCTATACATTTTTAAAACAAGTGTAGCAAACGAAGTTGAAAAGTGAAGACATTTATATACGGGCATAGCAGCGGCAGAACTTAAATAAATCTGCCTCTGGTGAAACCATGTTTGGCAAGATTCAATAAAAATTTTGTAGAATTTTACTAAATAATATTCTAAAAGTTAAAAAAAAAAGTAAATTAGTTTTTAAAATTGCAATGAAACAATGTTCTACTCAGTACGGACTTTTATTTGGCTTTCTGTCTATTTAGATCAATGTTTTACTAAATTGATTAAGAGATACATGAAGTTAACTCTTTGTTTAGTTACTTACAAAGATGTAAAATATGATTTAAAGAATTGTATTATGAGTAGTTATCCCACTAAATTCTATGAAATAAAGCTCAAGTACTTTAATTAACGCTTCATTCATCTGAAAAGTATTTTATATAAATTTTTTAACTGTAATATTCATTTTTATAACAAATTAAACAAGCGCAGTAGCTTTTTTATTTTTGTGAAACCAATGAATTTCTGATTTTAGACAGTATACGAACATATACCTGTATGTAGCATGAAACTATTTTAGTTAGACGCTACCGAAGGCTGACCTGCTGGAACTGATCGTATTACAAGTTATTGCGACACATTACTAAATACTATATACCTTGTTCCTGTTTACTCTTTTCCACAGCGACACAGGCGGTTCTCCATTCTTGTAACTCAGGCGAAGGAATCAGACCAGCGGAACCTGCCGCGTTATCTTTCCTAGCCTGCCACCAATTGTGGTCATCTTTACTAATAATCTGCAAAACAATTGTTAAAGCAAAATTATTTACAAAACTTTCCATTCTAAAGGAAAAATTGGTAGCATTCTAAATCAGTTTAATCTGTTCAATGAACACTGTGGAGAATTTACGAGTCCCCAACCACAAGTTCGGTAAATAACACAAACTGGTAAACGTTTATTGAGTGTTATTATAGTTTCCTAAAGTACATTTTGGTATCCCAGTTATCATCTTGGGAGGGTTCTAAACTAATGCTAACAAAAATATTTTTTAAACTAGACTGTGACATTCCTCCCTTTTTTACCTCAGGTAAATCCCTATCACAGTTGAGCCAATTAATGAATCTTTTATGGCGAGCCCCCTCTCACCACTAAGGCCACGACGTTCTCCATCTTAGGCCTTAACTCTCAAAATGGCAGACTGCAGTCTCTCGGGCGAAAATGCAACCCGCTCGAACCTTAGCAAGAATTTGCATATATTTGCATAATCGATAATTTAATCCACTTAAAATCAACCAATCGTAATAAAACTGGCACCATTGGGAAAAAAATGAAATAAACTTTAATTTTTGTATTTAAACTTTTTCATAAAACGTATATTTACATACGTAATCATTGTTTTAAAATATGCATATTGTGTTACAGCTATTTCCGCGGGCGAATCTGCATACAATTGTACTGTTATTTCCTACTTCTTCAACGTTGAAATCCCCCTACTGAAGTATTTATATCGAGATTATAAAGCTACCATTAGATTCTTCAAGATTTTATCTTTCTAATGGTGCCTTCCAATCAGATGTCACTATTTTACTCGATTTATTCATACAATGTCTGTAAACCCTTGAGATTGGACAGGTTTTCAACCAATGAAACAGCCCATTTGTCAACAGATAATACGCCTACTCCATCAAATGTTTTGACAGATAGTTTTACACCATTTTATAGAGAAAAGACTGACCTTTTTAACGGTGGGAACTAAACTAGAATAAACCAGTTTTTTTGTTTGTCTAGACAGAGAGAAAAGTACATGATTAGAGCGATCTATTGTGACCGATTGCTCGGTCTCGTTCCCACGTATGCAAAGCACCCTTCCTTGTAAGACGGCAAAATGTTATTTCATTCATGTCATTTTGTTATTCAAATAAAGATAACTCAAACACTTTTGTGAACTAAGGAAAAACAATTATAAAGTTCTTTTCTTTGATTTATCCTCTACACTTTTTATAATAATATTTCATTTTTGGGCAAAGCATATATTAGTAAATTACATTTCAATCTAAGCCTAGGTTTGTTAGCAGTCGTGTACTTGGAACATAAAACAGTTTTTTTTTTCAAAATAAGAAATTTGAAATTGATAAATGTTTTTATACAGTTCTATTTAGAACTAAATTACAATACTTTTTTACGCTTACGAAAAAAATACAATAATGTTTACTATTTGTTAAGTAGGCCTAAAGTTGAACTTTTCCTTTCGTTACTGAACATTTTTTGTTTCTTGAGCTAATAACTTTTACAATTTCAAAAGAAACTAATTTTTAGTGGCATATTCGAATTCTTTGAAGTTTCTTCTACAAAAAAGCTATTGAACACTTTTGGATTTTTGTTCATTTACTATTTTTGGCGAATTTTTAAAAATATGCTTGCAAAACGCTATAAACGGGCTGGCCAATTTTAGCTTTAACGATGCCAGTTCTATTATTAAAAACGCCAGATAGAGGCGGTTAACAGTACTTGTCCCTGTTCTTGGAAATGACCAGAAGTTGCAAAATGACACAGTTTATAATAACTTCTTAGAAATTCCTTAAAATAAAGAATAAAAATGAAGGCATGTAAAAATGTAAATTGGAATGTATGTAGATTTAGAAAATTCTGAATACAAACACAGTAGAACCCCGCTAGTACGACCTCTTGTAAACCGACTCCTTGCATGGTTCGACCATACCGCCATATCGGCGATTGTTTATGTTTTTGGTGTTTCTCATCAAGCAATTGGTCCAATTATTATAAAAACAGATAGCAGTTCACCTGTTTGCAATGTAAAGCAATTTAACAGAAATGTGGCAATACGGGGTGCACAGGTTGCCATGACAACTTCCTGATTGGAATAGCGCGTGGCGAGCCTCCTCTCACCACTACGTCCAAGACATTGTCAATCTTAGGCCTTAAAAGCAGTTTAAATCAAAGTACTGTACACACAGTCATGTGACTAGCTGACTCATCGATGACGATAAGAGTTAGTAGACCGTTGACACATCTAAATCGACAATAGCAGCCTTTACATTTGGGCGCTTTCTTGTCGGTAAGAGTTACAAGCGGGAAAGAGTCTACTGTTTGTGTAAAGGTTGCGAATGGCGTGGAGGATTTGCTTACGCGCTAGCATGCACGTAATCCCGGGCATAGAGTATTCTAGAAGTCTAAAGTCGATACGAGCATTCCCGCAACCAAAGCATGTAAGTGTAAACGCTACTTTGTCGTCTACTAAGTAAAAGAACATTACAGACTTTTTTTGACCTGAAAAACAACACGAACAAATTTTTTTTAGTGTTTCATGAATTACTGCACAGTTTTTGTGTTTTGCATCAATCTTGTTCTGTATTCTCGATTAAAACTTTGTTTTATTACGTTTTAATATAAATAAATGTGTTCCTCTGATAAAGCGACCTTTTTTGTGAGCCGACCATACTCTCGGTCCCGTTGGTGGCGGATTAGCGGGGTTCTACTGTACAGAAATTCTACTGGCACTGAGTAAAAAAGGAGGGAGAATTACTGGTTATCATTAGTCTAGATTTAGAACCCTTCGATGATGGTAACCAAAATGTACATCAGGAAACTATAAATAACACACTCGATAAATGTTTATCAGTTTATTTATGTTGTGTTATTTGTGGTTGTGGACTCAGTGTTTAAAATCACTTTAATACAGACATATAGCACATGTAAACTGCAACTTGACCTCTACAATTTTGTCCACTTTCCATATCCTTCTAATCGTATATTTAGTTTAAAAACTGAAACTTGTCCTATAACTTTAGCCTGTAATGGAACGACAGTACCCAAAAAGCTTGAATGGGTGAAATAGAGATATTTTTTTAACTGAATTTTCACTAGCAAAAATTTCAACAATTATTATCAAATCAAAATTTGTTTTAAATTTTTTAGTAAAAATAACTTTTTGAAGTGTAAACTTCTGTAGGCGCACCATGTCCAAAAATTTTATACATGTTTGTATAGCAGAGTATATAGTTTTCTTGTTGTTGGGGGTGAATCGGATTTTACCGTCACGCTCTATTAAACGACTGTCACGCATCACGTCACGCTCCAATGGGAAATGCTCTATTCCGCCAGTTTAACAAAAAAGTTTTGGTCTAGCCGAGATTCGAACCAGCAGAGTCCATCTCCCTAGACTAGCGCTTTAGCCGGTTAGGCTACAATCACATTGTTAATTAAGTATATTTGAGTTAGGTATATAAGTGTAACAGATTGTCCTACATCATAGGCTTAATCTGTTAATGTTAATACAATGTATAGTTTAATTAGTAATACTTCTGAAATGAACATTGTGCTTCCTAATTTCATAAGTTGTGTTAAAAAACAATCATTGTGCTTCCTCATTTCGTAAGTTGTGTTAATTAATAAAAAGTTTACACTTCTCCCGTGTGGTCTTAAGTACACAATTACATATTTTTTTAAAAATATTTGTGTATAGTGTTGTGTTAATTTTTTTAAATGTTATAAACTTGTAGCTACGAATGTGTATATGTAGATATGAAAGAGAGTGTGTATTGTGTTCAGGTTTTATTTTATCTAAGAGGTTTATTATGGTATGTGAGTGTGTGTTACTTATGTGTAATTTTAACTAAGTTATATTTATGTTATGAATGCAGATCTTTTGGCCTAATTAATTAATTATCACAGAACAAACTATTCTTGTCTTTCTTTTATTTATATTTGTAATCAATTTTAAATTTAATTTTAATTTATTAAGAATTTAACTGCTCCCGATGTCATCTTAAACTCTGTTTTTTTCTTCTCTTTTTATTTTAATTGAGAGATAAGAAGCCTCAAAACAGGCAGACCCATGGAGGCTGCATTATTCATTCCTTTTTTCTCTTTTCTCTTCTTCTTCTTAAGTTTTTTTCTGTTGTTGTGTCTATTAAGTTTTTTTTATTGTTTTTATAGTATTTAATGTATTTCTTCTTAAGTTTTTTCTGTTGTTGTGAATATAAGTTTTTTATTGTTTTAGGATTTAGAAGTAATATTGTTTTGGTATTTTTTCTCTTTTGTGTATTTTATAGTATTTAGTATATTATTGTATCTTTCTTATTGTAATAAAAGGAATGAAAAAAAAAAAAAAATTTTTCTTCTTCTTTTTTATGTGAACAACCTTTATTATGTGCCTTACAGTGTTGTGAGGTTTAACCAAGATTCGAATGTTCTTCTTTCTACAGCAATTCTCTAATCTCTAATATACTTCCTGTGCTAATTTTATTTAGATATTATTGTATCCATTCTTAATCTTCCCCTATAGTCAGGTTACAAAATTATGACATTTTTAAGGCTGTGGATACACTAGAGCCGTATTTGGGACTGGCGAGCTTCCGAGGATGCCGAAAAAAGAAGCAAAATGCTCTCCTTCATTAATATTTGATACTTTACAGGAGACAGGAGACATGGTTACATTAGGTTCCTCATTACGTTCAGTCCTCTAATACCATGCGTGACCGTAGACTGCCGTGCACAGATGAGAATCAAACTTACCGACCTGTATACCCTTCATTCACTTCCTGAATCTACTATATTGTTTTAAGTCATCTTTCACGCTGTCAAGAACATAATCAAATGTTGAAATGTTCATCCTAAAATATCTCTTTTGAATATGATAGAGAAAATGGGTAAACCTTTTTTACATGAAAGTTTATTTATTGTTAAATGTCATAATGAAGTACGGTTATTCAGCAAGCAATATATAAACAATATGCTAAAATTACTATATCTCAGAATTTGTAAATTTTCAAAGGTTTAACATTGAACTGTACAGGGTAGGGTAGTGCACACAAATACACAGTTTTAAAATAATTATGAAAGTTGTCTTATACTGTAAGTATGACTTACTTGCAAAATGTCCCCTGTTTTGAAGGCAATCCCTGCTTGAGCACATGGTATGAGGTCATCATCCAATGGGTCATAATCAAATTGAGCACGAACAAAAATCTGAAAACAGATGTAGATATGAGTTGAAATATATGAATTAAGAAAATGATACTACTAATAATCTACGACTATCAAAACTGTACTTGAAGAACTTTTAAAAGATAAGCTGTTATAAGTAAATTTCTTAAGAATCTTTCCCAGCCATCTCATTAATGTCCTACATAAATACATGATTTTTTAATAAAAACCGATTTCTAGTTATAACATCTGCCATCTGATAACTAACAAAGTATATGTGTTAAAATCAAGCAGTACTGGCACACTTTGTCCATATCCAAGAATGACATTAGGGATTGTTGGCGATGAAAGCCATCCCAGTTTAATTTTTGGCAACATGACTAAAATAAAAAAAAATAAAAACAGAACACTTTCTCCCTAAAATATGTTTAATTGTCATACGTGTTTCTCACTGAAAATTGAGCTATTATAAATAATTTGTGTTATGCTATAATTTTATTGCAGCTTAAATGTTGCTGAGGATGACGACTTGGTCGTAGAAACGCGTTTGACGATTAAATGTATTTTTGTAGCGATTGTGTTTTGGTCTTAGAAATGATTTTTTCTCACGAGTCAAGCTCGATTATATTTATGACTTAAATGAAAATATATTTACAGTAAAAAAATAATCATACCTCGACAAAACCTAGCCATTCTTTAATAAATTAAAAAGAACCACATTTAAAAAATGTTAATATTTACTAAACAAATACCTTTATTACTAACATACTGCTTCCCATTTGAGTACAAGTAGAATTTAAATTGAATAATTAAAATGTGGTTAGCTAAATAGCTTCAAAATATGAATATACAAGAATTTGTCTGTAATTGTTTTTGATTACGGACCAAGGCCGTAGCCAGAAAAACTTTTCGGGGAGGGGGGCGGGTTCAGGTCAAGACCGGGGATTTGAATTTAAACCCTTTTAACTCGTTCACTGCTAAGGATGCCGCTGCTCGACACTGAACACTATGAGAAGCGGCCGATGCACAGTGCATTGCACACCAACCCCCGGAGTATTTTCAATACACAATGCATTCTGTTGCACACCAACCTCCGTATTGGGAGTACTTTCAATACACAATGCATTGCGTTGCACGCCAACCCCCGTATTGGGA
>JAGFPH010002537.1:108326-127461 GCA_018207615.1 Philaenus spumarius | reverse complement strand
TGCACGCCAACCCCCGTATTGGGAGTACTTCCAATACACAATGCATTCTGTTGCACACCAACCCGTATTGGGAGTACTTTCAATACACAATGCATTGAGTGCTTCGCACGCCAACCCCCGTATTGGGGGTATTTTCAATACACAATGCATTGCGTGTTTTATTAGAGTAAAGTATTTTTGTTAAACCTTTATAATTTTCTTATTTAGTAGATAAGATCAAGCTCACAAGAGAGTAAGGCTGTAACCTACTGCATCCATGTGTATAGTTTAATCACGCAAATCTAAATATCAGTATGCATGCAATGCACAATGATGTAAAATATGTCGGTGGATCCTCTGTTGTGTTGTCTATTTTATAATTTAATTTGCACTTTTTAAACCTAGTAGTAATTTTTACTACTAAATTTCGGGATTTCGGGGGGGTTTGACCCCCTAACCCTCTCCTGGCTATGACCATGTATTTGACTAAACGAGAACGTACACCATATTATGCTATAACTACACAGATTTTCTCTCAATCATGATCACAGCTTTTGCATTTATACACAAAAAATCCCAAAAAGTTGATTTATCTGCATTATTTTTAAGACGAGCACATTCAAAAAAATTTAGAGACTTATTCAAATCATAGTCACTCTTTTACACGGCTGTTGATTATTGTTCAGAATTTAATAGGTTAGACAAGCTTATATCACGTAAATATTATTTTTAAATTAATAAAAATAATAAACAAATCTAATTTAATTTAATATAAAAACATTAATAGTATATTTTTTCGGATAAGCCTTGAAATAATTTTTAACTGTATTTTTATATGTTTTACAAACAATCTTATTTAATAAGGTATCAAAATTCTATAATTTAACAACTACCTTCTACCATAAATTAAAATTAATCATTGTATATCATGCAAATTTGTAATTAGTATAAATAAATATAAATTGTAATTTTAAAACAATAATCAAATTTTTACTATACTCTTTTTTAAGGTCACCAAATATAAAACATTGCAGGTTTGATTGCGAAGATCGATTTAAATTAGCACGAGACATGAACGTAGCTAGTTAGAACCGAGCCTAAATGCCGGACTTCTCCATTTATATAACGACAGAAGTGTCTCGGCAGAGTTTATACAATTCCATTTTAAAACTACTGTGGAATAGTTACTGACTCATTCTTGTTACTTCATACCATGTTTGAATAACTCGACTACTGGATTGTTCACTTTGCATTTTCTTTACCAATATTGAATTGTTATAAATCTACAGCTGTTTTATTAGTTATCATCTCCCGCCCAATTTGTATTTGTTTATGACACAGAAACAAAGTTGAAATTTTTCTATTTTTAGGTTTACGCACCAATCTTACTGTAACGCTAAACATAATCTGGTTCCTCTGGATGTTGATTATCAACAACAACACAACAAAACAATAACAAACAACACGGTCAATAAACATGTAACGTGCTTTCCGGTGAACCGAGGACTTAAAAACAAAGAGTTTTTGGTCTTTGTGAAATGTAAGACAATTTATGCAGTCTTTTGAAACGTTTTAACATGTAAAAACATTTTGTGGTTTTGTGGTGTGTGCAGGTAATCAACTTCAACATGAAGAAGATTACTTTTAGTGTTAAAGTAAGGTAGGTAGCTTAACAAAACATTTTTTTAAAATTTTACTATTTTAAAAATACATTGTTCCATACTTTTTGTATCTAGACTCAAACAATAACAGTTCAAGGCATGATATTTAATTATTGGCATGAGTAGGTATTTTGTAAACTTGTAAATCAAACATTCAAATTGATGCAGCACTACGAATAATTATAAAAACCAATAACTTCAGGATCAACTGGACCAGTTTGTATAAAGTTGTTTTCACAATATAAGATTGTAAGTTCGTTGGAAGAAAGACTAAACACAGAGAAATAAATCTTTCCCTACAAATTTAAAAGTTTGAAAACTGATACAAATCTTATTCCAGTTTAGAATGGAAAATATTTGTATATTTAATTTCTTTATCCTAATGTTATACATTTTTAATGAAAAAGTAAAATATAATATCATTAAATAGACTCTCATAAATCCGATCACGAAAATCCGGACTCCAGAAAATCCGGACCAGTAATCGGGAATAACTCTTTTGTTTGAACAAAAAATCGGTAAAATCCACACGATTACTCCGCATTGCAAAAAATGACATGTATTTTGTACCTTCGGGAGCTCCATGTTTCAACGAAATTGACGTCGTTTATGATTCACAAGGCAGTGGAAGTTTCATCACGGATGTGTTAGTTACGTTAGTTGTAAGTTCTTTTTTTAGTTTGCTGCAATAAATCTCTAGAATTAAATTTTCATTCCTTTTAGGGGAGGTTTGAGGGGTCAAAGTTACTATAAAAAACCACCAAACGGATTGGAATGAAATTTGGTAGTAGCTTCCTCTAGGGCCCTAGAGGTACTCGCTAAGAAAGGTTTTAAAAAAATTCGGAATTTAATGTGGTTTGGGGGTGTCAAAGTTACTAAAAATTCCCATATTTAACTTTGATTTGTCTCTCCGTGTGCAAAGCCGGATCGGGCCAGCTGGTGTTTTATAAATAAATTTCCAACTTGTAGTGTTGTTTTTACGTACTGTGTTTCTTATGTTTATTGAACGTGTTTGGAACTGTAATGTAGATTATTTTTTATTAAAACCGTTCAATACTGTTCACAAACTTAATTTTTTAATTTCTGCGTTTTACTTAATTGCAGTCCAGTACTGTATTATGTATATTAAAGTACCATAAGTTGATGTGATGTGCCAGAGTGTTAAAGTATCGTTGGATATCGGTACGGAGCGGCGGCGATAGTATGCGGCTTTCCATCGCTCTTATCTGCCGCACGGCCGACTTATGCCCGACTCCGGGAAATCCGGATTATTCGGAATCCGCCATCCGCCCCATTAGTCTGGATTTTTGAGAGTCTACTGTACTAATATAATATATTTAAACTTACGAAAAAGTTAAATTTAAAAATTATTCTTTGATTCATGTAGCTCAAACATTTGGAATCGTTATGTTTATTTTATGCATAGTGCTTAGTATAACAGCTGGCTGTTATTACATTTGTGTACAGTAAAATTATTGATGCTTTTTATTTTTAGCCTATGCACAAGTACATTCAATGAATTTGATTTTCCCTCAAAGCACAAATCATATAATTTATTCAAATACTAACACTTTCAATTAGTATAATTTTCATTGAAGTCTAGACCACACATTGATGCGATTTAACTACAAACGGCTCATTATTTTAGACAAAGGTTTTAGTCATTTTAATTTAACATTGGAAATATAATTGACTTATTAACACTAATACAGTTTTTATACAATTTATTTTTAATGATTATACGTTAGAAAATAAAATTTATTCACAATAATGAGTAAGTAAAACTTTTATAATATAGTACAAACAATAGAGTAGTTACTGTATATACTTTACATGCTGGCATACAATTATTTTATCATGCTGTTACAAAAACATAGATTCAAATTGTTATGTACCGGTACAATTTATACAAATTAATTAATAATGTTACTATTTCCACACATTTTTATTTGGACCCATGGGCGCCCATACCCGGGGCAGAGGGTCTGCGGTCCCCTTAGCTATTAAAGAAAGGAAAAAATGTACTTTAAATAATTATGTCAGGTGTTTTTCTTTTAAGATACTTATCTAAAAGTTGGTATTACGTAGAAGTGGTTTAGCACTAGAATATTTTTAAACGTTACACACTTTTATTTTACACATACTTATTTTATTTTTTACAAAACACCTTGAGATGAGCATTATTTTGACTTAAAGAAGAGAGGAATGAGAGTCACCCTTCCTCTCAAACGGTTTTCTACCAAATTCAAATTCATCCATTTTGGTGTAGTGTGAGTTCGCCTTGTTCGGTTGATTGTATTGTTTTTTTGGTGATGTTTCTGCGTAAAATCAGTGTTACGATATTTAGTTTTTTCCAAATAGCTCATAAATATTGTACGGAGAGTAACAAAAGAATTTTTGGCCATCAGATTTATTCTAGGATAAAATTTTGTTCAAATTTTACTAATATAAATAAAACGAAATTTGAAATGTTATTTTAGAACTAGTTTTGGGAATTTTAAGTAGAGTATCTTTTTCAAAAGGATTCAGAGATTAAATACAATTGAGAGCAAATTTCAAGCATTTTCGAGTTTGATTCTCTAGGACGGGGATGTGTTTTTTCTTCTTCAAAAGGCTACACAAATTTGTCTCATAACTGTAACAGTATTTAATATATTGGAAGGTGAAACCATTAAATTATTGGAGAAAGTCTGTGTCTTTTTAGGTTCCATTTAATAATTTTTAGAGTAGTATGCGTAGTATTTTGATAACAGGAGTCAGAACTGGATCTTTCTATGGGCAAAAACTTGCAAACATTTGACGGTTAATATTTCATATGAACAGCAAAATTCGCTTCCTAAATTTTAAAAGTTTCCCGGGGAGGTCAAAAACTTCCCTGGACCCCCTTTTGTAGGGTACTCCTTAATCTCCGTACTCCCGGTCTAGCCCCCTATAGAAAATATCATATGGGTGCCCATGTTTGGACCATTAATATTGTATGATGCAGAATGTCCATGAATAGAAAAAACATTACGCAGAGGAGTACTTAGAAGTGTTGTCTGTATTAAACTTTTACTTGAATTGTTGTACTGCAAATACTTGTAACAAAAAGTTTGTATGAGAAACAAACTCTTCTTGTCCAGAGCTTTCGTATTGAAAATTGTTAAGGTAAATTAAAATTGACAAAAGTATTAAACAAATTATGTATTAAAAAAGAATTTTCTTTTTAAATTTGGCGGAACCTCAATATTTTAAAGATAAGGAAAATACCGAAATTAAGAAAAACAATTATAAGTTCAAGCAATAGAGAGGGTCCTTCAATTATGACCACATACAATTTGACAAAATTGAAAGACAAATCTTTTTCCTGCAGAAAATTTTCCACATCATTGCTTCAACCACTCTTAATTCCTTAAACAACTAACACACGTTTAGTTTTTGTTTAGAAGGCCTATTTGCATCCATTTTCAACTGAATAATAAATCTGTACGAATTCTTGTTTTCTTTTTACAATTTAGATTTGCACGTTTTCTTAACCACAAAGCATTGAAATAAATTTAACACGGCCTCAGTGCACTTGAAAAGTACAGTGAAAATGATTGATGTCAAAAACGGAACATCAGGTTAACGAGGTGCAGAGAAGAAATTCATGCTTCGACACAGAATCTTAGTCAACTCATCCGTGGAACACACGGTACCATGTACTTATAGAGATGAAAGTGTGCATCTTTTAATTAGAAAACATTTACAATTTCAAGGATTATTATTATAATTAATGAGTTTTAAACAGGTGGAATAGTTACGTAGGAAAAATCAAGAAAAATGCAAACATTAACAAGATTTAAAATATTGATGTCTACTATGGTTAATTGTTATAATTATTACACAATAATGCAAGTCTTAAAAGCAAGTGTGCTCACTGCTTGTACTTACATGAGGTCTGATCATAAAGTTCTAAGACTGATTTCTTATAAATTTACTAAGCAACATTATTCAACATCCTTTCCAATTGGTTCTTCCACTGATGGAAGTGTGTCCTTTTTTTTTGTTTTTTGTTTTTTTGGTGTTTAACGCCCTGCTGTTTTGCACTTAAGGCTAATGAAGACGGGACCAGACCTACAGTTTTACGTAGAATCCGAACCACAGCCAATGATGTCTGTTAAGAAACCATTTAGAAAATTATTCGGGGTCAATGGGAATTGAACCCGGAACTTTTCCATTGACGGTTGCCATGACGATTGATAAAGCTTTGATGCCTTAACAACCACGGCCATCGTGGCTAGGAAGTGTGTCCTTTTGAGGGGTCCATCTCTGATGGTTAACACAGTATACAATAAGATTAGTGCCTTTCTGTATTTTGTTTCCGTAAGCTTATAAACAAATAATAAGTTTGCTGTTACTGTTTGATTTCTGTAGTGATATTTTATAGGACAACTTAGTTCTTTAAAGAGATTCAGTTGTTGTTAAATTCTTATACAGGGTGAATCAGAGGACCCGTGCGCAATGTATAGCGATGAAACCAAATGAGCTACAGACTTACTTTTAACTTAAATAACCCTATTTCAACCCTAGAAAATTCAGTAAAAATATCTTAAAATCTTAAAAATACCCCAAAAGTGCATTTTTTGGGGGTGGGTGTCGTTTTTGGAAAATTTTGAAACGTAAAGGTAGGTCGAGTTATACCTCATTTTAAAGGTCTCTGTTCACTGATCATTTTGGAAAAAAAGGCTTTAACTTATCTTACTGTGTATGTACAGGGTGTTCCAAAATGTCAAAAAAGTAGTGTTTTACAGTTAGTTTTATTGTTACCACATAAAATAGCCTACATAAACCAAATTTTTATCCTAGATTCACGAGACGATACCATTTCCAAAAATGTGCTTAACCCTAGAACTGTCACGGTTATAGCTAAAATTAACCAGCCCGTTTTTAGCGTTTTGCAAGCATATTTTTAAAAATTCGCCAAAAATAGTAAATGAACCCGAATCCAAAAGTGTTCAATAGCTTTTTTGTAGAAGAAACTTCAAAGAATTCAAATATGCCACTAAAAATTAGTTTATTTTGAAATTGTAAAAGTTATTAGCTCAAGAAACAAAAAAATGTTCAGTAACGAAAGGAAAAAGTCCAACTTTAGGCCTACATAACAAGTAGTAAACATTTTTTTGTATTTTTTTCGTAAGCATAAAAAAGTTTCGTAATTTAGTTCTAAATAGAACTGTATAAAAACATTTATCAATTTCAAATTTTTTATTTTGAAAAAAACAGTTTTTATGTTCCAAGTACACGACTGGTAACAAACCTAGGCCTAGATTGTAACGTCATTTACTAATATATGCTTTGCCCAAAAATGAAATATTATTATAACAAAGTGTAGAGGATAAATCAAAGAAAAGAACGGTATATTTGTCTTTCCTTAGTTCACAAAAGTGTTTGAGTTATATTTATTTGAATAACAAAATGACATCAATCTAATGAAAAGCCGTTACGCTACACTCTGCGTATAAGACGGGACATTTGAATAGCGTGAGAACCCACGCTCTAGAGTTTCTCACCAGAACGTACATTTCAACTGTCGTCTAGACAGACAAAAAACCGGTTATTTCTGGATTACTTCCCACCGTTACAAACTCCAGACTTTGCTCTACAAAATGGTGTAAAGAAATCTGTCAAAACATAAGGCAGTGCCTTCGCAACATCGGTTGACAAATGGGCTGTTTCATTGGTTGAGAAACGTCCAATCGCAAGGGTTTACAGTAATTCTTGGAAAAAATAGTAATTTTATAGTGACATCTGATTGGAAGACACCAACAGAAAGATAAAATCTTGACGAATCCAATGGTATCGTTATAATTGCCAAAGATATATTATTGTAGATGGTCTTAAACGTTGAAGAAGTGGGAAATAACAGTACAATTGTATGCACATTCGCGCACGGAAAGAGCTGCAGACCGATGTGCATATTTTAAAACGATGATTACGTATGTAAATATACGTTTTACGAAAACGTTGTAAATAAAAAAATTAAAGTTTAATTCATTTCCTTTCCAATGGTGCCAGTTTTATTACGATTGGATGATTTTAAGTGGGTAAAATTATCGATTATGCAAATATATGCAAATTTTCGCAAATGCTCGAAATTGTTGCGTTCTGCGCCTGAGAGAGGGTCATGCATGACCTTCTGCCAGTTCCAGGGTTAAGTTGTCCCCTAATTCAAAAAATTTCAAATTTTAAAAATACATACAATTTTGTAAAAAATACAGAATTAAACTCAAAAACTCCAAATAGTAACGCACTACATGAAGCACATCATTGAAGGTCATTTGAAGGTTGTCAAAAACAAACATTTTTTGTATTTAAAGTTTGACTTTATCTCTAACCGTTTCAAAATGGCGGCTGGTAAACTTATTTTCCAACTGTCTTTATCGCCTATTACTGAATGACGTTTGCCATTTTTGGGTCGGGTGGAAGCGGTGTGTTGACACCAGTATACTTAATTGTCAAATTATACTTTTTTAATAAAATAATTTATTACATTAATCTTGGATCTTTCTAAGGCTTTTGTTTGTGTATAGATATTAATTTGTTACTAATGAAATATGAAAGAGTTGGCATAAGGGGCCTGCTACTGCAGCGGCTAAAATCATTCACATGTAATAGGACACAAGGAGTTACTGTGGCAGGAAGATTATCGGAACTGGCAAATAGTGATTATGGGTACCCCAAGGGTCAGTTCTTGGTCCAGTATTGTTTCTAATTTATATAAATAATGATCTATCAACAGCAGTAAATGTGGATAAGCTGATTCAGTTCGCTGATGATACTATTTTAACCTTTCAAGACAAAACCACATACATTGTTGAGCAAAAGACCTCCTTACAGTACAATGCTACAAGTCAATATTTACCCAAAAATAACTGGTGTATTAATAAAGATAAAATTTATAAATTTCAGTATAAAAATCAAACCCTTATCAGATACTCAGTGTCTTACTAGAAGACAGAGAGCTTGAAGAGACTAAGTCAATGAAGTTCTTAGATCACATTATTGACTGTAATTTGACATGAAATGGTCATATTGACAGTATTAGTGCAAGGGTTAGTTATGAAATTTTTGCGTTAACCCTACAACTGTCAGAATACTCAATTGTGTAGTCTGTGACAACTCAACTTGTATTGAATATTTCACCCACTAAAAATCATCCAATCGCAATAAAACAAAAATCGTTGGAAAGGAAATGATTTAAACTTTAATTTTTGTATTTACAAGTTTTTTCTAAAACGTATATTTACATACGTAATCATCGTTTCAGTTTTGAGTTTTCTAAAAACCAATTTCAGGCGAAAGAAATACGCCGAAACAACATTTAATTTCCAGTTTCTATGTCCCTCCCTACAGCCTGCCCAGTATTTTTTCTGAGTTACATCTATATACTGATGGATGCATCACACTTTCCCCTATCTGAAACTGCCATCCAATCAAAAATCGGACAAATAGTTCTAAAGTTGTGGGGCGTTTTGTAGAAACTTGCAATTGGACAGATTTCAACCAATAAAACAGCACATTTTGCGTTTGAAATATCTCTTATAATTCGAATTATTTTAACTGACTTTTTTTATATCTATTTATAGACTACAGTTCAATCTTTCCTTTGGTGTAAAGTAAACTAGATTTGACCGGTTAGATGTTATTCAAACAGCAGTTGAAAGTACAGACTTGCATATGTTTCCAAGCTCTTCAACAGTCATTTTTTGAATTTCCTTTGTCCGAACGAGGTTTCATTTGTTTCATCTCATTTTGTGATTCAAGTAAAGCTATGTCAAATACTTTTATGAAACAATAATTTACAAGTATACAGTTCAATTCTTTGATTTATTCTCTACACTTTCTTATAACAATATTTCATTTTTGGGAAAAGGATATATTCATAAATTACTATTCAAACTAGGACTGTTTTGTTAGCAGACTTGTAGTAGGAACATAAAACCTGGTGTTTTCAAAATAGGAAATTTGAAGATGATAAATATTTTTATACAGTTCTATTTAGAACTAAATTACGAAACTTTATTACATAATTTATGAAACCAATTACAAAAAATGTTTATTACTTTTTATGTAGGCCTAAAGTTGAACTTTTTCTTTCTAATGAACATTTTTCGTTTCTTAAGCTAACAACTTTGATCAATAATTTTTTACTGGCATATATAAATTCTTTGAAAGTTTTTCTACAAAAATGCTATGGAACACTTTTGGATTGGTTTATAATTACTATATTTGGTGAATTTTTGAAAATATGCTTGCACATGCACCATGGACCAAAAATTAGCATGGACAGTTCTAGAGTTAAGGAAATTAAGAGAATATTCTGGGAATCCCTACTCTTTGATGGCCTCCTATGGTCTAATCTACCCATATTTGAATTACGGAATCCTATTCTGGGGAAGTTCCTCAATCCAAAATATCAGAAGAGTATTCACACCCTAAAAAAAGCTATTAGGCTTATAGCACGATTGAAGAAACGACAATCATGCAAAAGTTATTTTAAAGAATACAGAATACCCACACTTCCAGGGTCATTTTTAGAAGAAGACTACCATGAATGTTGAATGCAGGAAAACAAACTGTGACTAAAGACTCTAAGGTAGAACTTCAGGATATTTTGTTAAAAGCTTGTATTTCTGTTATATGAAACAACTTAATTGATGTTACTAACAGTATATTTTTATAAAAGGACCGCCCATCTGTGAATTTATGTGGTGTCGCATGAGCAACAACGAAAATTTGTTTGAAGCAATATGGTGAGACATGAATTAATTCTGGCCTAAAGAAGATTAAACAGTTAAGTAATATGTATTATTTTACTTCAATATACTAGTTAAAAGTTTTGTTTCCCTGACTCTATATAAATTTTTTAAAGAATGGTGGCCGTCTTCTAAAAAAGACCCCACTTCCAAGTTTGTACATACTGGAAGTAATTATTTATTTCAAATTTAAGTATAATCATGCCCAGAATAAGGAAATTCATGGTTGTAACACCAGAAATCCCTTCAGGTATCAAACATACCAGCACAGGATTGGTCTTTAAAGAAAAACTGCCGACACAAATTGGGGCAATACTTATTAATGAACTTCCTGAAAAATTACTACAATTAGAGTCATATAAATTCTTTTAAATATAGCCTTAAGTGATTACTGTTGTACTATGAATCATTTTAGTCGGTGGGAGAGTTTATGCACTATGATTTTGGTAGCTTTGTCTGACGAGGGGTCCTTCGCATTACGGTTACGCTGCGTAAACTGTAATGTGCTCTCGGTGCATCTTGTTTTAGTTATGTATTTTGTTGTAATGTTAAAATATCAAATAACTGCTGCGATACAGTTATTGATGTAACTAAAATGATTAAACCATACTCTTTTACCATATTTATTTGTATTTGAACTATGTATTTTAAAGATGTACTGTGTTATATTATAGTGATTGTTGTAATTGTCACGTGTTGATGTAATCTAAAGTTGACTATAAGTATAATTTATAAATAGTTATAGGTGTGACACTTACTAGTATACAATATGTTTGTAAAAAAGCAATAGAAATAAATGAAATTACGGAAACTAACATAAGTTCCATAGAATATATAATATGTTATAAGTAGAGCCCAAATGTTTGGCAAAATGCCTTAATTTTGCCTATTTGCCTTTTTAAGCTCTTTCAGCCTATTTGAATTATAAAAGCCTATTTTTGCCTTTTGCAAGTAAGTTGAATAATGTTTGTACAGTAAAACGTGTCCAGAGTGGAACGGGAATAAGTCGGAAACTTGTTCTATGAAACCAAATTCTCTGACAGATGTATATTTCTTATGAATTAGGAGTGTTTATAGTTGTGGACAGCGTAACTCTGAACCAAGATCGCTGTACATCCATTAGACGACAGCCTTTTCCTGGTTCAAGGTTACACTGTCCACAACTATAGTAACAGCGGAAAAGGGAGGGAGGGAGAGAGAGAGAGAGAGAGAATGATCTGTTTCCAATTTTTAGGAAAAAAGTTCCTTCTATTGTCGTCTTTGTAGTCGTATCAGTTGAAACTATGCAGTAGGCACTTAAGCCTGCTGTAGGGTAGGGACAGAATCAAGCTTTGTTTGTTTAGCCTACTCCCACCAATAACTCAACTGTGGGTATGTGCTGCCAGTTCTTTTTGACAGAAGACAAAGTCTAACAACAGACAATTTAAAGAAATACCTTCTGGTAATGGGTAACCAGTAAAATGTAAGTTATCTGAGTTATTTGTTTATTAGTTACTCAAATATATTATGCCTTTTTTTAATTTACAGTGCCTTTTTTGTGTTTCCTTCTGCCTTTTTTGCCTGCCTATTTTAAGTGTTATTAATGCCTATACATCCTGGCTCTAATTATAAGGTTATTGTTATTTTAAAATTGGTTATAGTACACAATTTCCATTAAATTTGAGATTAATTAAAAAGAAACCCATAGGTATATAATTAATGGCACCAACTTAACTTCAAAATCCAATTAAAACATTTAGCAGATGTAGGCCCTATATGAATAAAATTAGGACTTAACTACGCAATGTATCATAAAGTTCACACTCGAAGAGCTAATTACCAAACCATCTAATCCAAACACTACTAAACAAAATGAAGAAGAACTAATTTATCAATAGATACAGAAATAATTGGCTAATAGCTAGGCCTACAGCGTTTAAATAATACATAGCTATTAATAAAAGAAAGATTCCTAAAAAAGAAGTGCTATTTACAGGTACAAACGACAACAAATAGGTACATAAATTCTAATAAAGATTCAATATAAGCATGTACTTACAATAACTTGAAGTGGTTTTATCCTGAATAACTGGTGAAAAAATCAAGGAAGGAAAGAGTTATAATGTGCTCTTATTACTTTGAAATATACTAGGCCTAGTTTATTATACATGAAAAGTGCTTATACAAGATAAATGTACATCTAAAAGCTACTCTAGCATGCAAAAAAGGTTAGTGACATGGATGAGCACACCCTGGGGGACATGCAAACAGACATTCCTACATTTATATCAGTTTTAAAAATGTATTTTATTATTATAACTTTTTATTTAAATTGTTTATTTCTTTAAGTTTATCAATGTTTAACTTTTTAAATATTTAAAATTAAACCAATCAAGAGATCTACAGGTAAACCAATTAGAGAAAATGTTTAAAAATGTATTTTTGATAAAGTGTAAAGCCACTGACACCATAGTAACGTGCTGCCGCCACTTCAATCCCTTGGTGATTCCAAGAAAGGTATGACTCAATTATTCTGTCTTGGATAAAAATGCCACAGAAGCTGAAATAACCTATGCATAAAATATTTGAAAAGGAAGATAATGAAGTAAGTTATGAGTGTGAAATTTCACGATCTCTAAGTATGATGTTTAAAGAAAATTCAAATTGGTTGTAAAAGGAAATACATCTTTCACAGAACTGCCTAAAATACAGGTAGAAACTGTCTATATAAAAACAAAACTTCTCGAAGGAAAAACCAAATCAGTTGTTCAGTGAAGTAATATAAGAAAATATTTTGAAATTAGTGGAGATTTTAGTAGAAACCACATACCAATCCACAGGAGTAGGAGTTTGGCTTTGACAAAAGGGTTCTGTACTACTAGCCATCATGAAAGTTTTTCCAAAATTTTTTGAATAACAATAACACTTGAACGGTAATAAAAAATACCAAACTATAACAAAACCTTGGTTTTAACAATTGAGTTATACATTTATTACTGGTGGGAACTAGCGAATGGAAGCGAAGGCATTACTAAACAACGCATAAATAAAAGCATATTTTGTATAACTTATTTATCACAAAAGTTTGGAACCACCATAGTTATTCTGTAAAGAATATGAGCGTTGACCCCATGGTTTAAATTTTTTTAACATTACGTTCTGAAATAGAAAGGGGTGGGTTTGTAGCAACATTTTCAAGACTATGTTGGAAACTATAACAAAACAACTTTAAAAAAATAATTTTGTATATACTATATATATTATATAAGCGGCTAAAATATAGCATCCTGACGGACATAGAATGTGGAGCAAGAACTACTGAAGATAAAATTTTGAAGGTATATTCTTATGGTGTCATAGACGCTTGATAAGGAAGGATTTTGCAATTTTGATTTTAAAGCGTAGAAATGGTGAAAATTGCCGGGGTTTTAGCCCCAGCAATATAACAGATAAAACCGCTGAATTGGATCACAAGCTTAACACATTTTTAGGTTAGGCCTACAATGAACCAACACACGTTTCTTGAATTGCTTTACATTCATTACCATATCAACCAACTTAGCAAATTTAGAATCAGTTAATTTGTCACAACAGACAGCTATTTTAGGTTAATCATTTGAAACCCATTTAAATGATTCCTCCCAAACGATACTATAAACATTTTGGAGTAAAAATCTTTGGCTGACCGACAAAAAGTATTACGATATTTTTTTAGTTTTAATTATTGAAATATCCTTGGGTTTGGATTATACTTTAGTCGGATATCAGCTAGAGATATTTTTTTCCATTTCTGAGATGTTTTACTGTGAAAGGCAGACAAACTTTTGATCCCTTAAAAGGATTGATTTCTTTTAAAATACAGAACTCTAAATTCATAAAGTGGTGGCATTATTGGAGAACGTTTTAATTGCAACATTAAGATGCCTGCTTGGATAAGGACTAGTTTGCAATTTTCCACACAAAATCTCCAAATTTCAAATTAAAATTCATTCAAATAATTTTACTCTAATTACAACAGTTTTATGACTTCAAAAGGTACACATAATCGATCAAAGTCTCTCTATATATTATAATATGGTTGTCCTGCCTGAATGACTTACTGAAATAGAATCAACGTGGATCAAAAACTATTTAAGATACAAATACTAAAATTTAAAGGTAGATTATTACAGGGTCATAGACTCACAATAAGAAAAGATTTTCCAAAATTTTTATTTTAAAGCGTAAAAATAGAGAAAATTCAGATAAAACAGCTGTTCCGATCAAAAGCTTAGCAGCACATGTTTGTTTACATTCATTATCATAGCAACCAACTTATCAATTAATTATAGAATCAGTTTATTATTCTTCACAACTGATTTTTTAGGTTAGATTAACAAACTAACAGCAAACACAAACAAAAATCAACTATAATTTCTGTATTGAAACATCAGTTGTTACATATTATAAATAAAACAGCTGATTTGGATAAAAAAACTTAATATAATTTTAGGTTAGGCCTACAACGAACCAAAACACGTTAGAATCAGGTATTTTTTCTTTACAAACATTTTTTTTTTTTAGATTAGGTAAAAGCAAACAAAAGGTTTAGTCTACTGCATTATAAGTCAAACACGTGGTGTTACATATTATATTATGTTTGAAATGTAGATTATTTAAATAACGGTGAAATTACAACGCATGCCATAATTCGAATAATTGTTGTTGGTCACGTCTACTTAGATCTCTGACTTACATTAGCTACGTATAGGTCACCATTCAATTGTAATTTCTTTGAAAATGTCAGAGTATACAATAATCTGTTTGCATTGCCAGGGATTGGTGAGCGAAGCGAGCACTGGCGGAGTCTCTAGTATACTAAATAATATCATTGTGAAAACATTGTGTACAACTTTATAGACAAATAGCCCAAGCAAAATACAATAACAAGACTTGTAGCACATTTAAACGATAATTTATGAAATCTGAAAGGGTTCTACTAAAATAATTAAGCTAGGTGCTTAAAAATACAGTATAATATATATAGTGATTTAGTCAATACGAAATGGAATTTAAAACACAGTATTTACTTTAAAACGATTGTAAAATACGTTATGCTAAAAGATGTTGAAGTGTTTTATTAGTTTCAAAGTAACGAACTATCAACTAGCCTATGTTATTGCCTTTCATTGTCATTTTCAAAATTCTTTCTAGTGATTTCACATGCAACTCTTTAAAAAGTAGCCTACTTATCATTTTTACTAATTCTGTTAACATTAAGTATACTAAGTTCAATGACATACTAACTTCTAAACATTTATAAATTTATTTTTAAACAAATATCTTTCATTCGGTGCGAATCTCATCATTTCTCTTCTGTACTTTGTCAAGAGAATAAAAATCTCAGTGGATTTATTTATCAGTAAATTCCATCTGTATACAATTTATCACAAATGAATATAAACAGTATTTATTAACCCATAAACAATTATTTCTAACAATAAGGCACAGAGAAAAAATGAAAGCATTGTATACAGGGTGTAACATAAGTAAAGTGCCAAACTTCGGGGAATGGTTCTATGGGTCAAAATAAGAAAAAAAGTTCATATAAACACACAGACCCAAATACGCTTTGTTTTCTAGATATCCGCTATTTTCTTTTTGTACAAAAAATTATTATCTAGAGAACGGTTTGACCGATTGAGTTCAAACTTGGCATGTAGTTTAACCTAACAATGATATATCTCAAGAAAAATAAACGATTAAATCCAATCATGAGTTTCAAAATGGCGGCTGTTTGAAAATTTCAAACCTAAATTACTCAAAAACCGTACATTTTAACAAAAAATGTCAAGATACCTTTTCTGTAGCCCTTTTGATTCCCTTTCGGATGGTGTAACTTTCAAAACAATAGGATGAAGGGTAATAGTTAAGTTATGTGTAATAATTGGTTTGATCAATCCTGTATCCTGCACCAACACAGTAAATACTACAATATTGTATGTACATTTGCTGACATTATCTTTCACTTAGCTATTATCATTCATCCGATTGTTTTGAGTTACACCGTCCGAAAGGGAATCAAAAGGGCTACAGAAAAGGTGTCTTGACATTTTTTTGTTAAAATGAACGGTTTTTGAGTAGCCTAATTTTTAGGTTTGAAACTCTCAAACAGCCGCCATTTTGAAACTCATGATTGGATTTAATCGTTTATTTTTCTTGAGATATATCATTGTTAGGTTAAACTTCATGCCAAGTTTGAACTCAATCAGTCACACCGTTCTCTAGATAAGAATTATTTTGTTCAAAAAATAAAATGGCGGGTATCTAGAAAATGAAGCGTTTTCGGGTCTGTGTTTGTATGAACTTTTTTTCTTATTTTGACCCGTAGAACCACTCCCCCAAGTTTGGCACATTACTTATAGGACATCCTGTAGTTTAGTTTACATTATAAACATATACTAATGTACAACAACTTTTATATGTTTAATAACAATGTATTCTTTGTGGTCATTCAATAATGTGCTGCTGTGTCATACAATTCTAGCATTGTCTTACTAACGACATCTATTTGTTAATGCGTTTTAGAGATACTCCATCTTATAAAACCAGTTTGTAGCTGGAATTATCCGGATGGAAATCATTTACATATATAGAAATTGGCCCCTACATTCCCCACCACCTCTCGATACTCTTTGGTGTATTTAATAAACCTACTAGAGGTTTGCTTTAACATTTTTAACTTTCGGAATATTACTTAATATTGGTTATAACTTTGTTCTTTAATATTTTCTTTGTTCATCTCTTGGTTGAATACTTACGTATTTCCCATTGTACTATGAATAATCTTCCTTAGCGGCATTGATTCATGTAACTACATAGAACCTCTTATTTACTTCATAATTTGAAGCTCTTTTAGTGAATGAGTTGCGTGATTTGAATCTTTCTTTTTTATGTAATTTTAGTAAATGTATCAGAGTGAGCGACAAGAGAGGCATCCTAGTTTTGGGGAATGTAGAAGCGTGGATAAGTTGTAAGCGATTAAATGACGTACCAAAATAGTTTTTAGAAGATGGAGTATCTCCGAAATTCATCGACAAACATAATTCATAAAACTAAGCTAGGATTGGCAGAAGTTCGCACTAGACTTTAAAAATATCAACCAA
The DNA here is from genome assembly GCA_018207615.1 of Philaenus spumarius. NCBI lineage: Eukaryota > Metazoa > Arthropoda > Insecta > Hemiptera > Aphrophoridae > Philaenus > Philaenus spumarius. The sequence continues at coordinate 109,920 of JAGFPH010002537.1, read as the reverse complement.
ACAATTTATTAATAAATGTATGAAAAAGTGTAACAAAAGTTTATGAATGTATGAATGTTTTTCTGTATAATGTGATTCATTAAATAATCCAGATTATAAAAAAAATAAGAGAAAATAATTGAAAAAAGAAATTTAAACAAATGTTTTTGGAAAGGACTAAAACATGTTATTTTTGCTATATGCAATACACGTAAAACTGAGGAGAAATATACAAAAATATACTGATAAAAAACAAACATTTTAATGCAGTAGACACAAATTGTACACCATAATATTAGAGTAATTCGACCACTCAGCTGAACAGGTCGAATTGAGCGAATTTCCAAAATTAAGTTTTATATGTTTTAAGGCTGCAACCAACTATTTGGAAAAATGATCCACTCACTAAGGCGCTGAATAGCTGCCTATTTGTACGAAATATATTTGTATAATTTAATTAAGCCTCTAGCGCTCCTTCGTTCCACTCGCAGCGGAAGAACTCGCTTACGGCCTTGGTTTATGGGCCGATTCGCCTCGCTCACAGCTGTTGGCCTCGGATCAGAGAGTGGATTTGAACCGTGTACTTGTATGGTAGTTTACGTTTACTTCAATTTTGGGGGAACCGAGCGAGCAATAAGGTCGTGTAAAAAACAAAATGTGCAGAATAGTATCCTGCATTTATTTTTTTTTTAGATAAAACCCCCAAAGAGTCAATCTAGAACGAAAAATCTAAAAAAATAGTTACTTCCGGTCAAAAAACATTCTTCCAGTTGTTGGATTTTTTGGCTAATAAAATCGTCAAAGCCACTTAGACACCAAAGTGCGTACCAAATCGGACTTAAAATGCGACCATCAGAGTGCGAACTCTTATCTATATATATAAAAGCGAAATACCACTCACCCACTCATCACGATTTATCAAAAACTACTGAACGGATTGAAATGAAATTTGGTATGTAGCTTCCTCTAGGGCCATAGGTGTTCACTAAAAAAGGTTTTAAAACATTCGTAATTTTAGGGGGAGTTTGGGGGGATCAAAGTTATTAAAAAACGATTTCTTCAAAACTACCAAATGGATTGGAATGAAATTTGGTATGTAGCTTCCTCTAGGGCCATAAGTGTTCACTAAAAAAGGGTATGAAAAATTTCGAAATTTTAGGAGGGGTTTGGGGGGGATCAAAGTTACTAAAATCATAATTTCAGATCTTTTATTATTATGACAATAGTGCCTATATTATTTAAGATCTATATATATAAAAGCCAAATACCACTCGCACTGACTGAACACTTAAAAAGAATACAATTACGTTAAAAAGACTGAAAATTCCAACCACCACGGGCAACGCCGTACGGGTCAGCTAGTACATATATATTTATACATTTTTTAATGACATCCCAAAAGGTGTTGTAGAGATCATGACTCATTTACTACTAACGACCTTAGGTCTCACCTTATGCAATAGCCTAAGGAAATTCGCTAATAATCTACCAACGAATTTAACTAGAACTTACAGGAATATCACAAACATAAATACTTTATCATATTAATTTAATTATAATCAGTATTAACTGAAGTTAAGCAATTATAAGTTCTAATAGTACTAGAACTTATATA
>JAGFPH010002537.1:81484-107926 GCA_018207615.1 Philaenus spumarius | reverse complement strand
AAACGGATGAACGCAATCGGCTGGTGTCAACAACACTACTAGTGCCTAGCTGTTGTATCTAATCCTTCCTTCTTTCTGAAGGACCCAGTATCTGTTTCACCTGAAGCTTGTTGCGGTAACTTCCTTAACGCAAAACGGATGGAAATCGTGAATTAAACAAAACCGGACAATTCCAAAAGATCAATTGGCATTAATGTTGTCAATTTCCGTTAACCAAAACGCAATGCAAAGGAAGGGAAAAAAGAAATGGTGTAAGCCTACATTTAAGTAGTAAGTTAGTTATTTTTTGTGTTTAGCAGTGGTTAAAAATGATTCTACAGAATTGTATAAATGGAGCCGATATGTACTGTAAGTAACCAGCTTCCAATTTGGTTTCAGGCGTTTTCATCAAGCTTAGGCTCATGTATATTAGGAAAAGGCAGAATAGCGGGGTTCGGAATAGTGCGACTCTATTGTATTTGATAACAGAATTTATAAAATAAGTCACTTTTAAGTCACAAAAAGCACGGTGTGTGGGCAATAACCGTTCATTTGGTTTTAACATGTAAAAATAAGCGATCATTTTGCGCTTCTATTACTGGAGATGGTTCTACGCGATATAAATATATCGAGAAAGAATTTAAACATATTAAAAGTTTTTAAAGATTTAATATAACATAATATGTATGGCAAATAGTGTAACCCACACACTTTAGTGTAACACAGCACGATTTGCAATCAAAGTATTAGCGATTTAACCATTTTTCTTTCTACGACAAGGTTTCCTTCACGGTGAATATTGGGTTCACCACATTAATCGAAATGCAAGATGATAACGCTTCACAATCCACCAGTGATAAGGACTACGGCATAAGGGAAGGGGAGACTCCAAACCGCAATAATGGCAGTCTGAATAAATGTTTTACAGTGACCGGTCAGCGTGACAAAGCCAAATCCGGAAAAATGTTTTTAAAGTGTTTTACGTTCATAACGTCTTTACGTACTTGAAGTCCTGAGGAAGGAATTTATTTTTCTGTGTGATCTGAAGATGGGTACTAAGGTTAGCCGGAACGGCGGTGATCACCGAGTGATTTTAGGATTGGAAACAAGACATAACCAGGTACTTGTAACTAGTCAATTAATTGATTTAACCACGATGAAAGTTTAAAAAAATGAAATAACACTACATAGTTAAAAACATATTTAACATCAAAGTGAAACGAAAAAATTAAAACTACACGTAAAATGTATTCTGTAATTTAATCCATAAATTGTTTGAAAACGTCATGTTAACCAACTAAATATTTAAAACTTTCATTGCATATTATTTCCTTGGATTAATGCTCAAAACATTATGGTTTTTTAATGCTAACATCTTTATTTTATGCTAGTTAAACTAATAAAAACAGGGAGCCATGCACAACAAGAGGGGAGGTCGAACCCACGACTCTAAGTACAGCGTAATGAACCAAGCACCACTAAATATACTTTGATGTAAATTGCTATAGGATTGAGAACACGCGCTATAGTGTGCAGTAGAGGCTCGCCGCACGCTAGGCCAATCAGGAAGGGGCAGTTATAGTGACTGATGCACCCCGTGTTGCCAGATTTCTGTTAAATTGCTTATCATTTGAAAGTCGTTGCAAATAGGTGAATTGCTTGATGAGTAACTATCAACATGGCAAGAATGAGTTGATGCCTCCCCACACCAACACACTCGGCCGATCCTAAAGCTCCTTAAATCAAACTATAGGCTGGAACCTATAAAACTGTTCAAGGTTCCAACTGCAGAAAACTTGACGAACGTGTCTAACCATGGACGCCCTTATGATATTTTTTAGGGAGGGGGGGGCTAGACCGGGGTATGGGGCTTAACACATTCACTGCTAAGGACGCACATGTGAGCTTGACACTGAACACTATGAGAAGCGGCCGACACACAGTGCATTGCACGCCAACCCCCGTATTGGGAGTATTTTCAATACCTTCGCACGCCAACCCCCGTATTGGGAGTATTTTCAATACACAATGCATTGCATTTTTCGCACTTAACCTCAGTATTGGGAGTACTTTCAATGCACAATGCATTGCGTGCGATGGACGCACATGTGCGTCAGCTTTAAAATATTAGTGATTATTACGAAGAAAGGTTCAAAAATAAAAAATAAAGTAATTTCTATTCATTTAAACTGTAAATATAAAAAATAAAAGGTTAACTCCTAGCATAGGAAATACGAAATTTTCGTAGCAGTGAACGTGTTAAGGAGTACCCTCCTCTCCTTCGGCAAAAGCTGTCCAGGGATATTTTTGACGTCCCCAAGAAAACTTAAAATTTGGGAAGCCAATTTGGCTGTTCAGGTGAAATATTAACCCACACAGCATTGAGTCTGTACCTTTACACCGTCAGTGAATACACAAAGACCTATAACACTCCTAGAGGCCGCAACAAGTAGTGACCCAGCAGCTCATGCTTGAACTCTTATGTAAAAAATAAAATAAGTATAAGTAAAATCAAACGGTACATAACATTTAAAACATATTTTAGTGCTAATCTCTCTAAGGAAAAATACTTGACTATAATTAATAATATACCTACATATTTTCCTTTCCCTGGGACCAGTTTAGCAGAAACCATACTACTGTAAATACCATGTACAACCAAAAATTAAAAAAAAACATGTTACAACCCAAAATCTCTCCGTAAGAGTTTATTTTTAATGTGCTAAAATTCATTTCAGTTAACAAAACATGTTTAAAAGTTTTATTATAATGATTCGAAATTGTATGATTTTTAAGCACTTTAATCTCAACAAATTCTTAAATTTTGTTCATGTCCTCCATTGATTTAAGTGACACAATTTTTTCAATTTTGTAATTGTTGCACTCTAATTTTTTTATGATGCAATCTTACTAAAGGGACTTTTAGCATTCCCAAAATGTGTAAAAGTTATGTTTTTTCCTTATAAGGACTGGATGGATAGGAGAAGTTTGAGCCTTCTAATAAAATTGTATTAAAAAAATAATCTGCTGCCATTGACAAATAACTTCTGTGCATTACAGGTTGCAAGCTAATGTAAATATTAATGATTTATGAAATTTATATTTGTTATCTTCCAACCAAACCACATCTAATCTTAATAAAATGAATGCAAGTTGTTACTCTTTCTATCGCCTAAAATATTAGATTGAAAAAATAATTAAATATTAACAAATTAAAATAATTTGACTATGCTCCTGCACTGCTGACGTTAGTTTAGCGAATTTCCAAAATTAAGTTTATATGTTTCAGGGTTTCAACAAACTATTTGGGAAATTGGTGTACTCACAAAGGCGCTGAATACCACAACGTGTACAAAATATATTAGCTGAATTTGTTTGCAACTCAGCCTTCAACCTCGGCTCACGCGTTGCTTCGTTTCGCTCGCAGCGGAAAAATTCGCTTTAAAGTGGATTTTAACCAGAATTTCAAGCATTGAACGATTTTGGGGGAACCAGACAGGCTATAAGGTCGTGTTAGAAAACAAAATGTACAGAGTAATATCCTGTATTCATTTATTTAGATAAAACCCCAAAAATGTTTCATTCCAGTTTAAAAATTCTCAAAAATTGTTTTTCTTGGGGTCAAAAAACGTGCTTTCGGTTGTCGGATTTTTTGGCTAATGAACTCGTCCGAGCGACTTAGGAAACCAATATGTGTATCAAATTTGGACCGAACCGGACGTAAAATGCGGCCGTTAGAGTGCGAACACATAAAATGAACAATGACACATCGAAACGTGATCTGGGAACCATGATCCGTGCTCACCTTAGGTCTCACCATAAGAGTCGCTGCACATCTTTCTATGGAAATTCGCTAATAACATTTTAATATTATTGTTTTGACATGTTTAAAGTTTTTCTTATTCAAGTGGGAGCAGTTTAGTATTCCGACACAAATAAATGCGTAAATTTACAGCATTTACTGATAAAACCATCAGAAACATTCCATTTTTATTTAATCAGTCTACTAAAAGTTACGTTTAAATTTGCCACAACACAAAGGATTTCTCTCAAAGCTGATGTTGAAAATATACAAAGGTACAGAAGGAAAAAAGACAACAATTTAAAAAAAGAAATAAACACCTAAATTTAATAATTTTGCACACACATACAAAACACAGTAACCTAGTTATATTTCTCCCCACCTTGTTGTATCAGCTTATGAATTTATGAACGTTAATGGTAAATTGTGTTTGAAAATATTTTCGATCGGACCTACTAAACTCACTAAGAAAGGAAGGAGTTTTGGTGGAAAGGTGAGATAAAAACGTTATAAGGTCCGAAAGACCCGAAGTATAGTCAACGTTTATTACGACATAACTTGTCTGTACAATAATGAAAATTATTTTAAACTCACCAAATCTAAATAAAAACTTCTGACAAAAAATGATTTGATATTTTGGACTGTTAAATTTTAACAAATAATCCCAATTTTATTTATTTACAATTCATATTTAAAATAAAATAAAACAGAAAGAAATATGACATATAATCGATAAAAAATAACAAAACATACATACATAGGAGCAGTGAAATAAGAAAAAATCCAATTAGACACACAGAACAAACAAAACATCTAAAAGTAAAGCAAACACAACATGCAAAGTTAAGGAACAAGCAAAATGCAGAGCATGCAAGAGACATCTGCATAATTATTAACACTTATAATGCTTACCAATAATGCCTGACAAGCATTGAACACTTCAAAATTTAAATTTATTATGTTTACAATAGTTCAAGGTTTTAATTAATATTTATTAATACAGACTTTTATATTTAGCTCAAGTATTCATTTCATACTTGATTATATTATATTAAATGTTTATCTACATCATTATTTAAAAAAATATGTTATCAATAGTTTAGAAGAGTTAAACTATTCATTTGTTAAATGGCTTAGCTAACTTTCTGTTAACAAGTTTCTTAACATCAAAATTATTTCAATTCTGACGTTTCAAAATTATATTTGATTTATTACTATTTATCGTATACACATTTGCATAGTTTCTTCTGAAATTTAACAAGTTTGCAACATCTTAAGCCGCAAATGTAATATACTGATTGCAAATAATTTATACACCACCACTTGAATGTTTTTAGTAATGCAATTAATTGATTACTATACAACATATAGTATTTATAGCATTGAAGTGATAAGCACCGTGTGGCGTATTCAATATTCCGCCTCTGTATACAATTCAAGATTTGTCCAGAGAGAAGGGGTTAAGCATAGTTTAAATGAACGGAGCGAGTCACATCAGAGGTTTTGTGGGACAAATTTTACTTCAATACCCACCTTCATTTAGAGAGAAAGTAAATCTTATATGTTAACATTTTTACTAAAAAATATTTTTTAATTTCGTTACTCTTGATTCTGGAGTGGGCCTACATAAAACCAGTGTAAAATGATACATTTGTTTTTTATGAGTTTAAATTTACCAACGAAAGAGTACCTGAAAAATGAAATATTCTCAACAAAATTATAAAATCACACTGAATTAAAGCAATGTCATAATAATAATAATTTGAAAGGTAGTAATTATAAGTAAATAAATAGTTTAAAATTATTAACTGTATATTATTTTTGTTCTAAACATAACAGCTGAATTTAAAAAAAAATAAATCAGAAAAGTACGATTTCTACTCATTTACCAATCGTACTGACAGAAAATTTTACGAAAATGTTATCAATAACAAAGCATCTGCACCCTCAATATAATGAAATAACCAAACTACGGCCAAACCGTGGCAGAAAGAAACTGCACATTGGTGGTAGAGAATGGTAAAATGAGGCGATGGCCCCAAATAAAGTATTAGCAGACACGCACGAGTTGATTACGTATTTTTATCACTTCCCCGAAAATTTTGGATTCTGTTTAGTTTACCCGTAAAATGTACGAGCACGTGTAACACCAATTTTTTCTTCTTCAAAATTTTAACTGCAATACAATTGGAGATTGTGGGGTTGGGAATCTACATACGACCAGAAACTAAAAATTATTCTTAATTTCCTTAATTGCAGCTCTTGTACCCCCCCCCCCCCCCTCCACGATAGAACTATAAAATATTTCTTTCTTGTCGGTGCCTAGCTTTCGTTGCTAAAAATTCCAATTAATGAAACATATTTAGATTATCATGCCTTTGAAATTATTATTATGACGTTTGGTTGTCACCATTCGGAATATCGATTGTAATAAATAATTATTACCACTTACCATCTACAATATTTTAATTTTACCGCCATCTTTACAGCCTCTTTAAGTTTCCTAGCAGGATAATGTTTCGTCAATTATTAAAATCACAAACACTCGATCATTGTACATTAAAACACAAACACAATAATAAAATTATAAAAAAGAAGGTGATACACTTTTTGAAACAAAGACCAACCAGTTGGGACAACATCTAAATATGTATTGCCCAGGGTTTATTGCGTTTTTAATAACTGAAATTATCCTGCTCTGAAACTTGAAAGTGGTTGAATAGCCGAAACGACTGTCATACAGCGGTAAAATTAGAATATTGGAGACAGTAAGTCATAATAATTATTATCTTAGAAGTATGCCAAATTTCATTATGTTACCTAATCCACTTTATACAAAGTATAAATTTATCTAGTTATACAACTAAAGAACTAATTATCTTATTTTATTCACACATTATGCATTTTTTGTAATGATACAATACATAAATATATATATTTTGTGAATGACTAACTGCCACATACACTGTTAGTCTAGTATAGCTGTTTAAGAAATAACAAAACTTATTTATTGGTTATTTTTCTCAATTTTAAATGCCTTCATATATGTAAATTTTTTTTTGATAACACTGCATGGACATACATAGGTATAAATACCATAATAACTAATAAGAGTAGGCCTGCATACAATTTTATTCATCACAACTTATATTTTTAACTTTATCTATATTTTTTCAATTTTTTGTTTGGACATTTGCCATCATTCTTTGTTTATGTTTTGTGCCTGTTGACAGTGTTTTCACTCAGTAAGGTTTATATTTAGTAATTAAGTGTTTTTGGTATCTCAACTCTAGTACTCTTAGTCCCGGGTTCCTCCGCCTTATTGATATTTTAATTTGCATTTTTATACAAGCATATGTGCTAAATGGCAAACACAGGCTTAGTCCTCTAAGTTTATGTTTTCTATTTAGTTTGTATATTATGTTAGTTTTAGTTTTTCACTTGATAACAAGAGTCGATTTATACTCTCGAAACATCGTGTATTGTTTTCTAAACACACAAATTTTGGCAAATGTTGTAACAAAAAATTGTAAAAATATGAACAATCCATCGTTAGAAACAAACTTTAAAACCACAATATATGGTTATAATGTATATTTACAAATGTCGCACATTTATTTTTTAAATTTTCTGGAACAGTATCTGTAGTTTTTGATATCTAATTTTATCTTTACAAATCAATAAATCTCGATTATCTAGTGCGATAAATGCCTTTTACAATATGAAAGTTAGCCTACAGTCTCTTTCGTATTTAACTAAAATATGTGTAAAATATAGTTACCTTAAAACTCTGAAAGAATTACAACTTGCTTAAGATTTATCCCCCATCCAAACAATAAATACTATAATTCCTAATATGGCGTTATAAAAGTAATTGTGTAGGCTAAGCATTTAAATCACTAACTACAGTACAGTCTCGTTTTTTGCTCATCCGACATTCCGTGTTATCCGACGTCTTCAAAGAAAAAGAAAAAAATAAATGGAAAAGGCAAATAATTAAAAAATCTACGATAAAATGAGGTGCACGTGTATATTTTTTGTTGTCGCCGATTGTCGTCCAATAGTTTAAGCGTCATAATGTGTAATACTATAGCTGCGTGCATCGTCTAGCTCTGACGATTGTCTCACATGTCATTTAACTCCCCTCATTTGACAAACTTTAGTTTTGTGCTATCCGTCTACTAACTGTGTCGTTCTGTTTTGTGGAGTGTTCATTGCCATTGTGAATTTAGTTACCATTTTTATCGTTATTGTTATTCATCTATATTGTTATCACTTTAATATTGAACACTAGGCCTACTGTTGCATTTGACTCTACTGTTGAACGACTCTATATTGCATGTTTTGTAAAGTCACTGTATTTTTAATATTTTATCAATGCAAATAATACGGGTCGTGTAAGTTGTTTTTCTATTAAATTTGTGCATTCTGTTTACATACTGTATTAGAACTGTGAATTATAAGTGTTAAATTATAGTTTTCGTACTAAAAATTGTAATTACTTTATGTCATTAGTTTGGAATATTACAGTATAACTTTTTTACTTTTACTAATTTTTTTCTGAACTGTTCCCTGCTGTTATCCAACATTTTCGCTTATCCGACATCGCGGCGGCCCGTTTATGTCGGATAAGCGAGACTCTACTTTAGTTGAAAAAACACAGTTTGTTAATAATATCTTTCCAAAGTTCAAATATTCAATAGCCTGGAGATTCAAAACCAACAGAGTTAATTCAGCGATTAAAAAAAATAAATAGTATTTTTTACCTATTTACTTTTCTAAATAACTGCATGACTCGAGGAACTGGAGTTTCATCGTATGCTGAGATCACTATTTTTATTTGCTTTAAAAATAGCAGTCTTTCATTATTGATGTAGGGAAAATAGCATAAAAAGATGAAGTGCTTTAAAAAAATCCTACCTCTGCTTTGATATTCCGACTCGAGCCTGGACTTGTTGCCATCACTTGCAATGTAAGTCAGTATTTGTTGACCACGGAACAAGAGCAACCACCAGACTTTGTTTATGCAAGTTCTTGTGACAAAACTACATTGTTACAAAACAAGTCGTGCCTCTGTTTGTGTGTACTGGAAATTAGTTTTCAGTGTTGTTTTTGTTAGGTATCGCGAGTACGATTACGTTATGGCAATAAAAATGAGTACGATATCTAAAATTTTCCAACTTCTGCTGTGGGGGCTCTGGGGTTGTGTTGAATAAATAAATCTCAGTGGGGCTCTGGGAACCCGCGTTGGAATTTTTTTTTAAAATGGACTTCTCTAAGTAAAGTTTTTAAGTAGAGGTATATTTGGTAGTTTAACAGTTTTCAATAGTTTATAAAAATTTCAACATGTTCATCAAATTATTGGAAAAAATTCCCCATACTTCACCCACCATTTTCCCTTCAATATTTCCAGCAAACATTTCTCCATTTTTTGGGGAAAAAACTCCAATCTGGCAACACCGGTCTGGCAACCTGGCGCAGTGCATGCATGGTGGGTCAGCGACAGTCAGTATTGCCGCAGTAACAAGGGTTGGAACTAAATTTCCCAGAACATCGTTTAAAAGAAGACAATGCATTTATTTTTTACGGAAATATTTTGATTTGCCCAACATTTTCGATTGGAAATTATAGCTTTCTTGTTATTTGGGAGTGTTGATAATTAACTACAAAATATTCAAAACCCAAAGTTGGAGTTTTTTGCGAGCAACTTAATCGCAATATCAAAATCTCCAATTTTCCAACTTTTGGATTTTAAAATTATTGGGGTGGGGAGAGGCTGACACCTCCCACAGCGACATCCCTGACAATAATTATAATGATTTCGAAGCATAAAATAGAAGACATATTTTATTTTTAAATTTGTACTAGAACTATAAAATCGTAGTATTAATACAACAGTGTCTAGAAAATATTATTCCAAGCGCACCAAATTTCACAAATAACAATACAGAAACAACACTAATCTATATATATTAAAAGAATTTGGTCAAAACCTATTTCCAATCGCCCAGCCTCTCCTAATGGACCGATTTTGATGATTTTTGTTTTAAAATGTGTCTTATTACCTGTAGATATGTCATCAAGCATTTACCGAAGTCCTAGGACATTAGGGCTACGCCCCAGTGGCCCTCAAAGTTTCAATGTTAATCTTATGGAAGGTCAATCTTAAGGAAGAAGAAGAAATATTTCTTTTGATTTTATCAAGGACACAAAAACAGCTGTTCGTATGAAAAGCTCAAAACAGCTGATTTTGATCAACAACTGATTTGGATCAAATCAGTATCAAATGTAGTATCTTTTTGAGGTTACATTGACAAACTAAAAACAAACACAAACAAAAATCAACGAAAAATGCTAACTATATTTTAATTCAATTCAAACATTGGTTGTTACAAACATATTATATATAAAACAGCTAATTTGGATCAAAAACTGAACATAATTTTAGGGTGGGCCTACAATGAACCAAAACACCAATTGGGCTAATTATTAGAATCAGGTTTTATTATAATTCTTCACAACTAACAGTTTTTTTTAGATTAGGTAAAATTTTCCAACTGCGAGCGAAGCGAAGCAGCCATTTGAGGCCGAAGGCCGAGGCGGGGTTGGGACGCGGAGCGTCCAGGGGCTGAGCCCCTAGTAATACAGAAAGAAATTATGTTTTCAGTTTTTAACCGACAACTCGGTTTATCTTTAAAGCTACGGGAAAAATAAAACAACTGTTTTGTTTGTTATTCAAAATTTACTTTTTACTTTCTCACTATACTATAGTATAAAAAAAGTATAGAGATCGCAAAAAAATTGATGTTGAGATTTTTCTGGAAATATCCGTTTTGGGGATCCCGAGTCCAAAAAAGTGGTTTTTACAAAACGTCTGTCTGTATGTCTATATGTCTGTCTGTCTGTATGTATACAAAGCTAGAGAGATAACTATTCAACCGATTTCGAACAAATTTGCACCAAACATGTCAATTAGGCCTGTATAGATGCAAGAAAAAAGGTTCTGAAAAACAAACCCCTTATTGGCCAAAAAACCCCTAAAAAATCAGTTACCGGTATTATTTTTTATAAAAAACGGCTCTATTTTGATCAAATTTGGCTTATTTGTAGCCCTTAATGTACATATGCAAAAAACCGCATCTTTCTAAAAATTCTCATTCAGCAAATAATAATATTTATTAGTTACTCTACTACTTAAATGTATCCCCTCTCCTACTTTAATACAATTATGAAGCCACAGTGAATCTGTTTAATAATTTAAATATGTTTGTGAAAAAGTATGTGCCAGTTTCTGGTACCGTTTACAAAGTTAGCAGTTTTAGAGATATTTTACGTTCAAATTTTTAAATGGCCGCAATTTTTAAAGTACACTAAAGAACATTCTGGTTTTTTGTACTAGGGTAAACAATTACCTAACAAATATGTACAACAAATTTGAGGTCAATACCTTTTCTATTTCCAAAGATATTAAGTGTTTAGTAAAATAACAAAATGGCGGATAATTCCAAAACCAAACATTTCTGAATCTATGTTAATTGAAACTTTTTTCTTATTTTCGCCTATAGACTAGTCTCGTTAAATTTGACACAATATTTTTTAGACACTCTGTATATGAAAGTAATAACCACAATAAAAATCTATATAATTTTAAAACGATAAATAATCTAAACACTTACTAACGTAATACACGTTTTAGAGAACTATTTTAATGATCTTAAATTAACACTGGGACCTGTATAATTAGGTACTAAGCATTGTGTAAACTAAAAGATAACTACTTTAATTTGATTTATGTCACCATCTATTGAACCACGCAGACGAACCGCTGACGTGAGTTGAGCAAATTTCAAAAGTTAAGTTTATAGGCCTATGTTTTAGGGTTTCAACCAACAATTTGGGAAATAGGTTTATTCATGACGGTGCTGAATAGCTGCAATATGGTTCGCACGCCATTCCGCATATTGGGAGTATCTTCGATACACAAAGCATTGCGTGCTCCACACGCCATTCCGAATATTCGGGGTATCTTCAGTACACAAAGCACTGCGAGCTTCGCATGCCAACCCCCGTATTGGGAGTATCTTCAATGCACAATACATTGCGTGCTTCGCACGCCAACCCCACAATAAAATCCACCACATAGCTTTGAACTGGGTACTTTTATGGTATTTTACGTTTTGATCGATTTTGGGGGAACCAAGCAAGCTATAAGGTCGCGTAAAAAAAAAAAATGTGCAGAATAACATCCTACATTTATATTTGTAGAAAAAACTCTAAAAAAATTTATTCTCGTAGGAAAAATCTAAAAAAATAGTTACTTTTTGTCAAAAAACGTGCTTCCGGTTGTTGGATTTTTTTGGCTAACAAACTCATCCGAACGACATGAACAACCAACATGTGTACAGAATTTGGACCAAATCGGACTTAACCTTTTCAGTGGCACGCCCGTATATATACGTTTGTGCTACCTGGCATGCGTAGGAGCAATCACGTATATATTCGTTTTCAAGTTTACCACTGATTAGTTCTATTCAGATTTAAGATTTTAACCTATTAGTTCTGATTTTCTTTTTCTTATTATTGTACTCCGTTTCATTCCCTTTAAATTATAACCAAGCAAACTTGTTGTAACCGCTCCTAGATGGTGCTGACAAACCATACAGGCTCACATAATTCAAACCGAGCAAACTTGTTGTAACCGCTCCTAGATGGTGCTGACAAACTATACAGGCTTACTTAATTAGAACCGAGCAAACTTATTGTAACCGCTCCTAGATGGTGCTGACAAACTATCTTTTCCTTTACACGTAATATTTAAACCGATGGTAAAGTAACTGAAGTATTGTTAATTTGTCAGTTTTCTTTCATGAAGCCGTAGTCTAGTGGTAACGTAGCATCTTTCTGATCACAAGATGCCGAATTCGAATCTAGGCTAGGGAGACCAGATATCTAATCATATCTGTGGTTTGAGGGTAGGAGGGCGGAAGTAAAGCAAACGGTGGTTGGCTTGCTTCCAAGCTGACGGGATATGACTAGATATCTGGTCTCCGGCTGGGGCTGTTTTGCATAATTTAACTTAAATATTTATGTATATATATATATTTACTAAAAAAAAAACCAGGAAAAAAATACTAAACAATTGATTTCTTGATTTTTAGGACAAGTAAATGATCATTTTGGTAATAGCTTTAATAAACCCGCTCCACTAGGTGACCCTATGTTGTTCAAAACCCGCCACTGAAAAGGTTAAAATGCGGCCGCTAGAGTGCGAACACATGTATATATATGATTTTTAATGACACCCCAAAACGTGCTCTGGAGACCATGATCGATGCTCATTTGCTACTCCCGTCCTTGAGTCTTACCATAAGGGCCACTGCAATAGCTCATTTTTCTATGGAAATTCGCTAATAATAGAAGAAGGATTAATAGTAAATAACTGGAAAAGTGTATAAAATGGCAGATATATTGTTGTTTTCAGATAGTAAAAAACTTTTCATCCATGAAGGGTTTCTCCATGCTTTGGTATGTACCACACAAAAATAAGATTTTCAATTGGACTACTAGTGAATGCAAAAATAATGTGATAAAGTCATTTTTTTAAATGTTGATGATACAAATTTGTTTTTTTAAATGTGATAAAAAAATAAATGAAAATAGAAAATAATTTTAAAAAATTAATAAAAATAATACTTATTCCTAGAAATTGTGAAGTAATAATCATTCAGACAATAACTATACAAAGTTGATTGACGTAAAGTTTATTGAAATAATCTGCAGCATGAATCATGAATTGAGATTTACTGTATGTTAGTCCCGAAAAGGTTAAAGACTCATCACAATATACAGAAATACACCTCATCTAACAAAGAAAAAGCATAATTAGATGAGGTTTTTTAAAAGTGGGTTACTAAACAGTAATTGGTAAATAATTAATTTTACTCTTCACAAATAATTTCAAATATTTAAGTACATATTTTAATGTTTGTGGTTGTTTGTTATTAACAATACAGCCAAGGGTAATGCTGTTGTACAAACAACTATCGTAAATGGTAACTGAGATTATATTCTAAACTTATAATTGATGTTAAAGAATAATCATAGGCTATATATTTTTCAAAATCCCCAAATCAAATTATTTATATTGTTAAAAGTATTAACAATGTCAATTGCAATACAGGTAAGATTAAAAAGATTCGTACTTATAAATCGTGCAAGTTCTTTATAAATTAGAAGCGTAGCAAAAATTTTTCATTTGAAAATGATTAGCTAGAATCTTTTGCCCAGAACGAAGCAAAATAATCAGAATATGTATCAAGTGGATACCAAGATTAACACTACAAGGTGAAGAAACACTAGTGCAAGCTAAGAAATAAGTTTGAAAATAAACAAGAATTTATCTAATACTTGGTTGTAGAAAAGGAAGTATTATTAAGAGTAAATTCGTTAGAATTAGAGCAGTTTGAGAGTTTCTAATACTTGCATGATACGAGCCAAAACGTTAAAAAAGAAAAATAACAAATGGTGGTAGCATTGACCTCCTGTTCTTCAAATACTTCAAATTCGTGCTGGTAAACTCAAAAATTGGCTTCACCAAAAGGGTTACCTAATTTCTGTAAGTTTTTGAAGCTTGCACAATAAAGTGTAGAAGAAAAACAAACTAAACATAACCTTTCTTTGTAAATATTAATGTATGTTTTAGTTTTTCATGTCTGTATTGATAGTGCATTATGTTAGTGCTGATATTATATACAGGGTGTCCCAGAAGTAAAGTTCCAAACTTCGGCGAACGGTTCTATGGGTCAAAATAAGAAAAAGAGTTCATATAAACACAGACCCGAAAACGCTTTGTTTTCTAGATAGGCGCCATTTTGTTTTTTGTACAAAATAATTCTTATCTAGAGAACGGTTTGATTGATTGAGTTCAATCTTTTCACGAAGTTTAACCTGACAATGATACATTTCAATAAAAAATAAGGGCTACAAAAAATGTGTCGTGACATTTTTCGTTAAAATGTACGTTTTTTTAGTAATTTAGGTTTGATATTTTGAGCCGCCATTTTGAAACTCATGATTGGATTTAATCGCTTATTTTTCTTGAGGTATATCATTGTTAGGTTAAACTTCATGCCAAGTTTGAACTCAATCCGTCAAACCGTTCTCTAGATAAGAATTATTTTGCACAAAAAAGAAAATGGCGGATATCTAGAAAACAAAGCTTTTTCGGGTCAGTGTTTATATGTACTTTTTTCTTATTTTGACCCATAGAACCATTCCCCGAAGTTTGGTACTTTACTTAAGGAACGCCTTGTATATTATGTAATCAGGAAATTAATTCTTTATTATTATTATAATTACAAGGCAGGTTATTAGCAACAAAACATTACTGGATAAATTAGATTAACGAGGTATTTTGGTCCAAACATGTTCAAGTTCTACAAACATTCTAGTTCTGGGTTCCTCTTTATATTTTTAGGTTAGTCTTCATAGGCTAACCTAAGTTAGCCTAAGTTATTAGTACTCTAAGTTTATGTTTTCTCGTTAGCTTTAGTATCACACTTGATTACTAAAGAGTTGATTTATTCTCTAGAAACATTGTGTATTATTTCCTTATACACAAACGACGGGAAATGTCAGAACAAAAATTTGTAAAAATACAAACTGGTTAGCTAAAACTAACGAAGCTAGTGAACAGTAGAACAATTATTCATCAAGGGCAATTATAACGACCAGAGACCTGGTTAGTGAGTAAAAATAAAAAGAAGGAATTCATAGTACATGAGAAGAATCTATGACCCATCGGGAATGAATGGTGTACGGAGAACACAGAAAGTATGATGGTAGGCCATGCAAACGGAAACAATGAAACCACCTTGATTAAGGATGTTCATGAAGGAAGGATAGTTGAAAAATGACCAAGTTAACAGCGTTTTTACCATTTTAGTAGAGAAAATTATAAGGAGGCCAAAACCCTTTTGTTTTAAATGGTCAAAGAAGACATTGTCAAATTTTTCAATAAAGGATTGGTGAATAACGACTCCTTTACTTCCTTGTGAACTTACGGTGGAGTTTTCTCGTGAGAAGTTTTTTCTATCGTGGAGGTTAGAACATGCTGAAGGGACTATTTTCCCTACACGAGAAACGGTAAAAATTCAGTAGTGTTTTCAAAGGGAGTAAATTTTGTAATGCTCAGCATTTCCCACTCGGTTCATAAGCCAATATCCTCCAGAAAAAGTACTCCAAAACATGGAATCATAGTGCGTTTTTTGTTTTATGTACATTGATCTACATAAAATGAACCAAGTATAAAACACAGTTAGCCCTCTTTCTTCTTTGTTTTACCTACTTTCTTAAAAGGAGTGGGGAAGTTAGAGGGAAGTGCGAAGGGAGAGAAGTCTGGTCCATCGATATATAAACTACTGGATCGCGCTCCCTAGTGCTAGATGAGTGTGGATCTCCCACCCCAGTCCGGTGTAGAAGTTTCTAGCCGTCTGCAGCGCTTGGTTGACAGTGGTGCAGACTTAAGTCCATATACCAACTTCACAGATTTTGTTTCCAGTGGTAAATTATTTAGGTCATCTTCTGGTGTAATGACTGCGGTCAAAACCTTAAATAATATTTATAAGGGAAATATGTTTGAGAAAGAATTAAATGGAATCAAGATGATAACTGTGGCATGTAGATTACTTGTAGGCGATGTCTTCAAATGTCATAAATCCAACGTTGAGGTAGGTGAAGAAATTCACAAAATAAAGTTAATTAAAATGATAGGCAATTTATTTTATAAAATTATGCGCCATAGCATGGCTAAAGTAAAAACAATTTCTGCCGTAAGTTCGAAGATTGGAACGCGGCAAACAATATCAAAGTTGGTTTTGTTTAGTAACGTTTAATTTAACAGGATGTTTAGAAATGTATAATATATTCAATCGAGTGGTAAATTATTGTAATAAATATAAGTGTGTATAATTAATATCGTTGCTGTTTTTATTTTACCCTATTTTACTTTAATCGTTTTAGTTGTAATTAATTATTGATTATAATTCGTACATGGTGGTTGTTGTCTTAGGTATTTTAAAATCTCGAATAAACAAAATCCTTTATTTAAACAGAAAGTAAACAAGAATCAATTGAGAATAGAAAAACCCAAACAAAAGTATTTATGGGCGTTTTACAGCAATTTAAAGTATGCAAATTTAGCATTGGTTTCAATGTCGGCGGGGCTCGGAGTACCGGACTTGGGTGGGGGAAGACGGACTGTAGCGTGGCCGTATGGCACGTGATCCAGTAACATTGATGGTCTGGCCACACGAAACAAACAAAGTGGACAACACTGACAGTTTCCCGCAACAATCAGCCTCTCTAGGCAACAGACCGGTCTGCTCGTAAATATTTAGTTTTATCGCAACAACGTTGATTACAACATTTCAACAACACGATTGCCACAAAATATAGAAGTAAATTATGTCACATGTAAACTGATATATGAATAGATCCCACACGTATGAGCAGTGAAATTGAATGAGAAAAAGTCAAGGGAGAATAATTGAAGAAGTTAACCAATTTGCTTTGTAAATTTTATTAATATAAATAGAGGATTTAAAATGTCAAGAAATGTGTATAAGCAGCAATGAAAAATGTATGAAGACTGCACACTAGAAAACTACTTAGTTAAGATATAAAACATGCAAAATCAGTAGAGCAAGAGAGATTATAAGAATATCTGACTATAACCAACATTAAGTATTTTCCAACATCAAAGAAAGGACAGTACGGATAGAATCTTTGAATCTCCGAACATTCCAAAATAAAGTCAACTAGTTTCATATGTTACGAAGAAATAAAAACAAGTTCAAAAACATAAACTGCACAATAATGTTACTGTTATTATAACCAAGGGAGGCGAGAAACAAGAAATCATTATATTAAAAAAAATATCAAAAGCGTATTGGTTATTGATGAAACATTGAAATCTCAAACATTATGTAAAAAAAATATGAATGAAAACAAACATAGAAAATTTGATTCCACAACACAAAGAATAGATGTAAGAGAACTAGCAAAGGCCAGACCGAATTCACCAGTCATTTTTTTCAAGTACTGTACGTAGTTTGTTTTACAAGTATAACAATAAATTTGTGGGAAAAGATAGAGAAACTCATCCCAGAAACTTAATGGGAACACCTGCAGTTAAATCAAAATGTGTCTGTGGTTAAAATTGGAACCATTCGATGACGATGAGTAAATTCCAGTAGTACAAACCATGATTTTGTTGTATAATTAATTTATACACATACATTTGTAAATGTACAATGATATCTAAATTTATCGGTATTATTTTCATCATTCTAAAAAGTGTATAGCATAATTTTTAGTAAAAAAAAAGAAAATGTTTTAAAGCCTAGTATTACACTTTGTATTTAGAGCTTCTTTTTCCCTAAACACTTGAGAAAAAAATCTAAAACATTATCTTAGTGCAGTCGATCTTGAGCTGAAGAAATCTCCAATAAAAAATATTTGCAAATATTAAAACTAAAAAGAATAGGAATATGTTAAAATTAACACATATACTCGCATCAACTATCATTCGGCAGATTTTCAAAACCATCAGCAAAAAAATTAAATCAAGGTCAAAAAAGATGAATACTCGAAAAGAATAAATATTTTAAAATTCTACGGCTAACTTTAACAAATGAAAGAATTAATCTTCTGCGATGAAAGTGTATTAAATTTACAGCAATTATTAAATACCATGCACAATTATATAAATTCATAGATTACAGTTCTAAAACTAATGGAAGACCTTAAAATATAATTTATTTTGCTCAAAACAATCATTTTAAATTGGAATTTCATAGATCAGCAATTTATATGTGTTTTATTACAAATATCTAGCTGATAGATATTTAGGCCATTTTGCCAAAGTTGTAAGTAGTTAAAATAATATATGGTATTTCATAGTATTTATAATAACGGCACCTTAAAATAAACAAATAAATCTGACTTGTATTATATTTATAGGTTAAAAGAAAGTTTATTGTGTGGAATAATTCTACATCATAAACAAGTTAGTTTCTGATAAAGACCGAACTCAGATTGTGAATATTAATTTTAACTGTTTAGTTATGATATAATATTGTTTGTAAATAAACAAACAATAAAATAAAGACAAACTCAAAGTCACCCAGCAACAATGAATTATACTAATAATAATTTAAATGCATTTAAGATGTTAATTATTGATATAAGCATTTCTATTAGTTCAATTCTAATCGTTTGAATTTCTTTTCCATTAAAATTAAATACAGATAAATTATTATAAAACAATGTAAATGCTAATAAGGCAGATACAATTTATTGTACACCCTACTTTAGTGTTTTTAAAAGCTAATTGATATAAATGTAGGAAAAATAAGAATCGAATAATTTCTTAAAACAAAATAATCTATAAATTTGTATTTGCATGTGGATCCACCACGGAAACTCAATACAAATTTACAATTTTGTTTGTAGTTCTTTGACATTTTTAAATGGAAATAATTTAATGATTTTGTAAATTAACTACCACCAATTAATTGTCGTTTACTAATGATCAAAGTTTTCATTACTTCAAATACTTATAAATTACAATTACACATTTTTTAATAGAATACGGTTTATGTCAAGAAACAATAATAAAACATTAAACAAGCGGTGAAGGTGCAAAAGCAAGTGCATTGAACTGTTGGGTTGGATTACAATTATTTTAATTTCTCAATTTAGTGGAATTTTAAGTAAAATAAAATTTTGTTAATTTATAACTGACCTTTTGGTTATTCTTTTTTTTTAAATAACATTGTATTTTGTTATTTTAAAGTTTTATTTTATATATCACAATATAAATTGTATAAGAAAAAAAGATTTAGTAAACATATTTTTACTTAAAATTTTAGTAAGGCATAGATATTCGTGAGCATTGTTTTGAAAGAGTATGCATATTCCCCAGATGTGCTAAGGGTAAAATTTAATCAAGAGATTCTTGTCCCTTGATCTGGTGAAGGAATGGATAGATAGAGATCGGTCTTACTTGTACCTCACATGGCGGCGGAGCACTGCGATACGACGGAACAATCTTGAACGTCACCGAACCACGAGCTTCCCGCTGTAAAAAATAAACAAGAAGATTATGTCGAATGAACATTGACAGGGTAAATATTGCTTTATAATGATTTCACTATATTTGGTTTTTTATTAATGATAATATTACCTCAATAATTTCTGCCTCGTGACTTTCTTTTATGATGACAAGTTTCGGAGAAATAACTCCATCTTCAAAACTTATTCACTCTGAAGAGATCGTCGTACATTAGAATAAAAAAAATTAAAACACAATAGGTGCACTCCATAACGTGATCGGTGAAGTGCTGCCGGTATTGAGCAAAGACCTCTACCGATGGTCACCTCTTTATTTCCTGATAGTGATTAATAACTGTACTATGTAAATGGCGAAAATAGAAAGAAACTTGGATGTTTAGGATGTCGTCCAGTTTTTTGTTGAATGCTTTGTATGTTTTGTGTAAGATATTTATTTTATAGTACTATGATCACTTCGGAATGAATAAGATCTGAAGATGGAGTTACGGGTTCGAAACATGTCATCATAAAAAATATGACAAGAAGTCGAGATACGAACCTTATTGAGGTAATATTGTTATTAATAATTAAAAGTAACTACAAACATGCAATTCAAATTTGGTTGTTATCCTAAAACTTTCTCTTTAGAACAAAAATATCATCAGCACATTTGATTAGGGGAAATGGATAGGTTTTATATTAATGAAAAATATAAAACAGTGAACTTAATATACAAGGTGTTTCAAAAACAATATCAAGGTTTTAAGACTTTGTAGTGTTTATTACATTTAACTTACAATTATAAATAATACATCAAATGAAAGAGCAACTCAAACAGTTTTTTTTTTACACCTGTACTTTCCTCTGTCTCCCGTTAGAAAGCGCGACTAGTGAACCGAAAGCCTTTTGTGTTTGATGGTTTGCAAGGACTGAATCTGTAGTTATAGTGCGACGTGCGTTCCGTATTTCGTTCAATTGTAATCCTCCTAGTCATAATATCATCGCCCACTAAAGAATACCGTTCCGAGGCGGCCAATAGGATGGACGCGCAGCGTTGCCATATCTACTAGCTTCGAACACTCGTGGTATTTACCACTCGAGGCTTGATCGCACAGTTTAAAGAATTATAAATGCGTCGAGTCAGCCGCAGTCAGTTAGAAGCGTAGGAAGAACGTGACAACGCCGCACTAAGGCGATTGGATCGTTCAAGGTCTCGGTGTACACAAGCCCGTCCCTCAACGGTATTCTTTAGTGGGCTTTGATATAGATGGTATCATCAGTTTGAAGACACCGGCTGTCTTTGCAAAGGGAAGAGTACAGGAGTGAGAGAGTCCTTCATGCGTAGCCCTAAGAAATCGGTTCAGTTGTCGTGAATTAGCAATTCCAGTGACGTATGTGCGGAGAGTTTGCAGTTGTTACGACCTTTAAAGCCTACAGACTACGGTTTGCATGCCGACTTTGCAAATGATATGTCGCTGCATGACGATGAAGTTTTCGATGAAGTGTCGTCTTCAGTGATACATGTTATCGAAGTGGACATGTGAATACTTGTAAGGTGCGCACCTGGGGGTCAGCAAGTCCCCCAAGATGGCGCAGTCGCAACGAGACTCCCTTAAATTAAATGTTTTCGCGCCATGTCCTGGCAGAAATTTTATGTGAATTTTTTGCGTGAATTAACTGTAACTGGTGTTTTCTTATCTTGATGCGTCACAACTACGGTTCTTTCCTCAATTGGAAGAAACTGAACTACAGAACTTTATTTGGCAGCAAGATGGTGGGCCTCACTGTTTCACAAGGCCTCCGCATTCACCCGATCTGACGCTATGCTATTTTTACCTCTGAGGTTTCATAAAGGATCATGTGTATGTTCCTCCGCTACCGGCTGACCTACAAGAACAGGATCGAAGCAGTTGTCGCAGCAACTACTCCAAAAACACTGAACAAGGTTTTCATCCAACTCGGCTGTCGACTCAATGTGCGATGAATGATGCTCACATTGAACACTTGCAGGAACTGTTTAGGTTGATCTTTCATTTTGATGTATTACAGTAGAGTCCCGGTAATTTGAGTCTCGATAATCCGAGGTTCCGTGTAATTCGAGCCACAAATAGCATTGAATGTGACCATGCATTGTGACAGATTCTTCTGCTGGGGGGGGGGGGGGGGGGGGTTATTTGTAAATAACCATGGCTTTTTGAGTTTTTGAAACGTATACAAACTTAAAATTTTTATATATATAGATTTTAGTTAAGTAATTCTGCCTTTATTTATTTTACTCAAAAACCCAAGGTTATATAAAACTCACTCTCTACTACGTTAAGTTATTTCTAATCAACTTGTGGCTTGTAGGGACAATAGCCCCTATATATAGGCTATTATATTCTATGCAAGAACAGAAGAAATAATTTTATAATGTGTTTAATCATATAAGCATTGATTTTAATTCTCACTTTGAAACAAAAACACAGCTACAATAACAAAACACATCACAAAACTGCACATTTAGGTGTGGTTATGATAGCTAAATTTTCCAATTTATATACAATAACCTGTTTTTAACACTAAAATCACCTGATTTACACCAAAATATTTCCATGCTATTTAAATGTAAATTTTTATATACCTACAATCACCTCTTCTAACACTAAAATCACCTGATATACAACTATATATTCCCGCGCTATTTAAATGGGAATTATTTTATTCCATAACAAATTTTCGGGACACAATTAAGAAAAATTAATATTTTCCTCCAAAATTTCATGCCCAGACCATTAAAATGAAACCTCTCAAAGCTTTCTACCACCTCCCATTTGCTCACAATTTCATTGTAAAATTAGGGCTTACGGAATTAGATATGTAGATGTCAAGTAATTTAAATAAGATATTGCGATATCCTAATCACTTTCCTGCTGCGTTGTTTGGAAAACTTCTGTTTTTCTTATTTTTATTCTAATGTAACAATTTAATTAAATTACAAGTGAAAAAACATGGACCAAGACCGGGATTTGAACCTGGTACCTTTACGATTCCGTCATTTTGTGTAATTAGATGTATGGTGATTTGTCATGAGTTCTGTATTTAAGTGTCTGAGACAATTTTTTTAAATACTTTGACCATGGCTATACAATTGAAATTTTGTCAACAGCTTAATAAATAAAATGAAATGAAATTACTCCAAATATCGGTCGATGTTATCTCACTTGTACGGTTTCACTGCAATTATTGAACAGACTGAATACCTCGTGTATATGACAATGAAGACAACCTTAATTCTATTTTTGCAGTTTACAGTGTTATTTTTTCCCCCGCTTACACACTTCCTCAGCAAGGGACATAAATCGATAGGATTTAAATTGGGTGACCTAGCAGGCCATGGCACTGGCCCTCCTCTTTCAATCCATTATTGTCCGTATTTATTGTTCAGCGGCTGCCTCAAATTCAGTGTGTAAGTGTGCTGGTGCTCCGTCATGCATAAACTAGCAGTTCTGTCATCTGCTCAAAATCTTCCAAAATAAGAGGGAGATCATGTTCAATGAAATGCCTATAATTGTTACCATTAAGTGTTGGTGGCCCCAACAACATGTCCCCGATGATTCCCATCCGTACAACTGTTCTTGGTGCCTTCTTTGAAATCCGGCATGGGGATTTTCATGTGCCCATTCATGGTTGTTGTGGAAGTTTGTAATGCAATTTTTTTTAAAAGTCGCCTCATCAGTATACAACACAGACGCTGCGAACATACGATTAACATCCTGCTACAGAAACCACTGCCGAAAATTAATTCTAGCTAAGTAATCGTAAAAAACAAGTGCTCGTACTCGTTGTATGTGGTACGGATACAAACAACTGCTCTTGCAGTACTCTCCATGCAGTTGTACGTCCTACTTGTAGCAAAGCCACTAGCTGTCGAGTACTTACATTCGGATCTTCTTCGACGCAATTCAGGATGTTTTCTTACAAAGCAGGTGTTCTTCCCCGCCTTCGTTTTCCGCAGCCCTTTGTTCGAACTTGTAGGAAGCCTGTCTCAGAAAGTTTTCGGTTAATTGAAGCAAACATATGGTGATCGGGTTGTTGTAGGTTAGGAAATGTTTCCAAATAAAGCCGTGTTGCTTTACGACCACTACCGTTTGTTTGTCCGTACATAAAAATCATGTCTGTCTGCTCACGGTAAGAATACAAGTACCGTTTTAAACAATTATTACTTTATAAATACCTTATATTCCGTCTAGTGATCCACTTGTAGTAATTTCTCACTACCGCGGTTTCAAATGCTCATGCAATCATCATCAATGAAGTAATGCAATCACGTATTCAAATTTGATTACATCTGGGAAATGGATTAAATCTTAAGAGTTGTAGGCAACTACCAAGAAATTATGTTTTCAGTTTTTTGTACATAACACAATTACTATCATTTGAGTTACAGACCAAATAAATAAAATCAATTCATGTGTAGTTAAAAGAAGAAACTTTTTGTCTTTTGTAAATATTTTGTGAATTTAATGGTTTTCGAGTTATTCAACAATAAAAATTTAAACGGCCACCATTTTGAAAATAATAAACGACAGTCTTTATGTTTTGTGCACTTTCGGTGCTCATTGACCACTCCTGAAATTAGGTCTCACTAGAAGAGCGTGCAATAGCTCATCTTTCCTACGGAAATTCGCTAGTAAAACAATAAACGATTAATTTTCTTGGTATTTTCACTGAAAAAGACTCATATGTTTGTTTATTTACAAAAATTTACTTACCAAAATCTTTTGTAAGGCATTAACTGACTGATTAACCACTGGGATCCCATTGATTTCACGTATCTCATCACCAACATGCAATGTTGCCTGCCGATGAATCATACCTCCGTGCATAATACGAGCTACTATACATTTCCCATCTTCATTCATTTTCAATGTGATCCCCTAAAACAAAATCACATGACTATTAGAAATTTTCAATTCAGCGTCACACATTTATTTACTGAATTACATTCTTAACACAACTAGTAATAAATACAGTCAAACTTGGATGATTCGAAGTTGAAGGGACCAGGGAAGAAATTTGAACTATCCAAACATTCGAATTACATATGTTCACTCAAAAAGAAGAGGTAAATACTGTTCATGTACAGTACTTAACTGTAAAAAATCAACTTCACAATCAAAGATTTAACACACAAATTTTATTTTACAAAATACTGTACATGTACAAATATACAGTACAGTAGAATCCCGCTATTCCAAAAATCCGCCTATTCCGAATAGACTTCAGAAAAATTACCGATTTTTTTAACATAAAAACAGGAGAAATTAAAAAGACGTCTGTGAAAAAAAGTACATTTATTGTTATACAAATAAGTTAAATAAAGACATACATAGAGCCTAAGCTTGATGAATAGGCCTGAAATCAAATTGGAATGAAAACTGGTTTTGTTTCATTCTTGTTTTCCATGCGTTTTGCGGGAAGGAAGTTACCGCAACAAGCATCCGGTGAAAAGGATGCCGGGTCCTTCAGAAAGAAGGAAGGATTAGATACAACAGCTAGGCACTAGTAGTGTTGTTGCCACCTGCCAGTTGCGTTAATACATTTTTCTCCTCTGTTTTCGTTATCTCGAAGGAATTTGATTTTTCTCAATCTTTTTTCAAGACGATGCAGTACTAACGGACAGACTGCGGGATGACAAAACGGACAGTTTGGCAACCTACCCCTTCCCTTCAGTTTTTAGAAGAAAACAGTATTGTGACGCAACGGAAGGAAAAAACGGATGGTGTAAAACTATACTAAGAGTATTTGCCAAATCTACGTGTGATACGAGTTCAGTTTGTGTATTCATCTCCTCCCCGCTTTCCTCCGAGCCAATCAATGCTGTATAGAACTGACACTAGCAGATGTCCCGCTCTTAATTTACGCCTTAACAAGTCAATACCTTATTGTTATATAAAAACAATCGTACAAAAAATTCGAATTTTCCAAAAAATTTTTAATTACTCAATGATCTTTTCTGAAGTTCAAATCACATAAACATTAATATGCGGAATGGCGTGCAAAGCGCGCAATGCATTGTGTGTTGAAAATACTCCCAATGTGCGGAATGGCGTGCGAAGCGTGCAATGCATTGTGTATTGAAAATACTCCCAATGTGCGGAATGGCGTGCGAAGCGCACAATGCATTGTGTATTGAAAATACTCCCAATGTGCGGAATGGCGTGCGAAGCGCGCAATGCATTGTGTGTTGAAAATACTCCCAATGTGCGGAATGGCGTGCGAACCATTTTGCAGCTATTCAGCACCGTCGTGAATAGACCTATTTCCCAAATTGTTGGTTGAAACCCTAAAACATAGGCCTATAAACTTAATTTTGGAAATTTGCTCAACTCACGTCAGCGGTTCAGCTGCGTGGTCGAATTATTATTGTGTATTGTGACTGTGTTTTAAATGATCTGACGATTACAATATTGTTGTCGAAACCAGTTATCTTTTACATGACAAACCAAAATAAGGTAATAAACTTTTACATAAATAATGGCCATAATATTATATATAAACAATAT